>PQXH01000211.1:0-71133 GCA_004786125.1 Botrytis tulipae
ATAATAATAATAATAATAATAATAATAATAATAATAATAATAATAATAATAATAACAAACTTCAATAAAAAAGAAAGGGCAATCAATACCCACAGACAAACTCACTCGAACCACTGGCTGTCAATGCACTCTTCACTCCATATCCATCAGCGAATACCGCAAGCTATCCTCGATTTCGCTACCTACCACCTACCTACTACCCAGTATCTTCCCTGAAAGCCTTCCCGTCGCTTGGATTCGTTGCCCTGAGAACGATTATACCCCGAAACCATTATACCAAACACCCAAATTTGTCTGTGATTCAAACTGTGCTTCTTACAAAATTCAAAATTTCTCAAATAAGATAGATACCTACCTACCTTCTTTCTTTCCCATACATTCTCTTCATTTTTCTGTATTAACACATTCAAATAAATCCATATTTATTCCTTCTTTCCAATTGTACAATTCAATTCATTCGTTGCGATTTTGCGCAATCAATCTTTCGAGAATCAGATAACAAAAAATTCAATTCATTCACTCATTCATCCATCCATTCATTCATACACGCCAACCAGTTCACGCATTCAAGAACACGAACCCGAACACCAAACATTCAACAATGGAAGCATTACTTTCTCTCTCTTTCGATAATCTTTCTTCGTATGATGCTTCCAAAATTCGCAAAGGTCTCCGACAGGTCGAAGGACTATTAGCCCAAATTTGTCTATCCAATTCTCCAAGATCTAATGTCGATAAACGCCGTTCAGTGATTGATCCGGGAAAAGAACCACCTCCACGAAAAGCTCTGAGTGAACTACCTAATGATGCCGCATTTCGAGAGTTCTTTCGATTACAGGAGGGTTTCGAATGGAATGTTGCTATGCGATTGGTTACTTGCTTGGATAGATTGATGGGAAAGACTAATGATGGACAAAGTGATTTGTTAATAATTCAAACGTTGGAATTGATCCAGGGGGCTCTCTTGTTACATCCTCCTTCTAGGAGTCTATTCTCTAGAGAATTATACATGAATGTATGTATCCATTTTATCAATCATATTTTCACGCTCTTTCCGGAATGATGTACATATGATATGATACTAACATTCCACAGCATCTTCTCGATCTCCTCGAACCAGTCAATTGTCCCGCAATCCAATCTGCAACCCTTCTCACTCTCGTCTGTTCACTCATTGACACCCCCAAAAATACTCGCACATTCGAAACTCTCGATGGTCTCTTAACCATAACCTCCATTTTCAAATCCCGCGAAACAAGTCGCGATGTGAAGCTCAAACTCGTCGAATTCCTATACTTCTACCTCATGCCCGAGACCCCATCACTACAATCATCAGGCTCATCAAGCTCCCTGGCATTAATGCAACGCAGCCCTAGCAAACTGCCCGTTGCAATCAATAATCGAGAAGAGTCAGGCAGAAGAAGAGCACAGAGCGAAAGCGAACATACCAAAACATTAGAGGAAAAACAAGAACTGCTCGGAAGATATCTCCATAACGTCGATGATTTGGTAGCAGATCTTCGAGAAAGTCATCCTTTTGGAGGAAGTATCGGGAGTTAATTTACGCGGTCAATGGAAAGTTTAAACGAGATATTGTGAAGGGGAAGGGGAATTGTTACAGATACTCACGCATGAAGATTTCTTTTGTACATTTGGACACGCATGTCACGCATTAATGGGAGTTATAGTTTGGTTAATTAAGATCAGGGCGTTGGAGGAATTCTATTTTATTTATCTTATCTTGGATTCCGAGTTTCTTTTAGGAAATTCATTCGGTTTAGTCTCGAGTAGTTACATAGTAGTGCACAGAAGAGAGAGTATAGATGAGCCGAAAGGAGTTTATTTTCGTCTTTGGATCTTCATGTTTACATCGTATCAAGTTCTATCGAGTATCATATCATTCTCCATCCAATATCACATCACATTATATCAATATTTTCACAGAAATATAAAATGTAAACGGTATTTCTCACTCCGAAATGTATGCACAATGGAGTTTGCTTCTCCGAAGGTTGGTGTCTTGGCTGCTGACTTGCGATGATATGATGTGCATATTGTCTAGACTGGGAGACTATGTAGTTTGGTAGATGGGTGGATGGGTGAGTTGATAGGTAGGTTGGTACATATCTAGTACGCATATATGTATCTCTGCATTTGAATTGGATTGGATTGGGGATATTAGGTTGGTAGATTGGTAGGTTTTTACTTACTTACTTACCTCGAGCTTACTTAGGTACTTACTTGTCTGTTTTGGTGCTGGTGGTGAGATGTAGTGGGTGGATATGGATAATAGGTAGGCACTTTCATGCATATATATATATATGTGTGTGTGTGTGTGTGTAGGTATAGTGTGGTATGATATGATAGGATGTGGTATGGTGTGGTGTAATATGGCCAGGAATGATATTGGGGAAATTCGCCGCCGGGTGGTGTACTGCATTTTGGGGTGGGTTTGGGGGTTTGGGGGTTGGGTTTTGAGTCTTGGGTTTATAATGGTCGTTTGGGGATGTGAATTATAAAGATGATTTGAGAGAGTTGAGTTGAGGGAGGGATGGAATGAAATATAATGTAGTGGATTGGGTGATTGCGGAATTGATGGGGAGTTGTTGAATACTGATTTGGTAAGGATAGTTCATAGTATTGTGAGAGATGATTTCAATAGGATTCTACGATACAGGTAGGTGGATGGTAATTGAGAGTTCGAAGTTTGTTTTCTTGGTTTTTGCTTGAGAGATATGAGCTCGAGTGATGAATAGATACTGTCGAACTCTACTCGGGCTTTTACATCACTAGGTACCTAGATATAAATATTTTGACTATCCGATTTTTATTTTTCTCGCTCAGTCATTTTCATAGATATTTGTCTATGTATGATTGTCATCTATTCTATCATTGTTCTACTCTATATGAAGTACACCATCCATGATCTCCCTCACCACACCATCCCAATAAACACCACACCCACATCAAAAATCCGACTCTCCACAACCTCACTCAAACCCCAGCTCCGATCCGTCAATCACGATTCTCGCTACACCCAGCATGCAAGTATATACATATCCTCAGCTGCACATCCAGGGTTCCAGAATCATCAACGCCAATAATATCAAGCGATATCTACATATGGCTTACGGCTGACCTCAGCTTCTGGATGCTGTAAATGTTAGGAGATGACTGAATCGGGACCGGGTAGAATGGATGTATCCAGATATGAGATATGATAAGACTGAATTTTTAATCGGAGAGTTTGTTTGTTTGTTGGTTCGTGGATTGGATTTTGATGGAGGGTGCATTGGATGTCGCTCTTTTGCGGCTGGGGAATTTCTTTTCCTGCTACTTTCTTTCCTCGTTCTTTGCTTTTCTATATTCTTTTAATTCTCCATCAGCTTCTTGCTCGAGGGGTTAAATTCCATTATTTAATAAATACCCATTGCCTCAGGGTGTCACCAGTGGACGGAGACTTTTTACTTTTCCCCGCAAGCGATTGAGGGGATGTTACATACCTATATATTTCTTGTATACATATATCTCGACATGGATCATTGTGTTTGAATCTCGCGATATAAACTGTTTTGCATTCTTCAAGATGCCGCTGTCGATATTGATATTCTCGCGGTCACAATGGCTGTTAGTATTCCTCGGATTGGGTTTCACGAATGTGGGACAAGTGCGAGGACAATTTGGAGCTGTGAGAATGGAAAATGAGGGGAATGTATTGAGTCCCAGATATTATATGGGATTGAATGAGGGGAGGTTGTTTGAGAGAGATACTGGTGTTTGTCCAAGTGGATCTCATTCTTGTAATTATTCCCAATTTTTAATTCATCTTCCTCCTGCATCTTTTGTATCTTTCATCGCGGAGCCAATCTCAACTATACCATGCGAAAAGCAATCACTAATCACAATCTCGTCTTAAAGGTCTTGATATCGATGTAGCAATATGTTGTTCAAACACCGAATATTGCATTATATCCCCTTCTATAGGTCCCTCCTGCTGCGCTATAGGCAGTAATTGCGATTCACCCTGTTCCTCCGCTTCCTTTCTCAGTAACAAAACCATCACCGTTTCTTCCACCACCACCGTGACAACAACCTGTGTTCCCCGCGCATGTCCCTCTATCTCTAACTACCAATGCGCTAGTTCTCTCGGCGGAGGATGTTGCAACTATAATGCACGATGCGTTTCCTCAGACGGCTCCAGTGGATGCGCCGTCACAATATCTCCTTCCTCAACCCCGGCTCTCGTCTCCGTAATCCCATCCGGCTGCACAACCAACCAATTCGCCTGCGCTAGTTCCATGGGTGGTGGATGTTGCGATAATGGATTTGGCTGTGCGGTTCTCAGCGGTACGAATTACTGCGCTGCTACCACCGGCACTGGATCCGCTATTCGCACAGGAAGTAATGGAGTTCTAGCCACCGGAGCCTCAGACTCCAATACCACATCTAGCAAACACGGTCTATCCACAGGCGCCAAAGCCGGCATCGGCGTTGGAGTTGCACTTCTCGTATTAGCATGTATAGGGGCTTGTATCTATTTCTTCACCATCCATCGTCGCCGAGCTCTCCAATCCAAATCCCCCTCTCATCCCGATGCGGATATTCCACCTGCTGCCATGTCTCAGATTTCCGGCTCTCGACTCTCGCATAAATCAGAGTCGAAAGCGGGATCGAAAATTTCGAGAAGACCAGGTGCGTCTCCGCGTGCGAGACAGGCATCGGATTATTTTGGGACGACGGCGCCAAGCGGACCGTTTACAGAGAGCGTGGGCACGAGTCCCGGGTTTGGGAGTCAGAGAGGCGTGCCGGCGACCCCGCAGAGTCCGAATGATATTGCGGCGCCGGTGGAGATTGGGGAGATGGAGAAGGAGAAGGAGGGGAACGGGGGGAGGAGTGGAAACGCAAGTGTGGCAACGACGCCGGGTGAGGGGTGGGAGTATGTCAAGGGAGGGAAGTTTCGGGAGGGGATTGCGGAGTTAGAGTAAAGAGTAGGAAAGTTTCCTCATTGGGAGTTTGGATGAAGATGTCGGAGATGGTTTCTCGATATCACTTCCTTGCTTGTGTTTGGAAAATTGTTTTGAGGATTCGTTAAGTAATGCACATGTAAGGAGTATTATACGGTTACTAAGGATGTTTTTTATGGAAATGCTAAGAAGAATTTTTTCGATATCTTCAGTCATATATCCGATTCCAATTTCAGTTGAAGTCACTTGGCATTTTTCACCCTCATCTCGTCTCATCTCATTTCGTGACTACTCTTCGCTGACTACCTAGATACTCAAGTACCTATATTTTACCATTTTTCTTTTCCTCTGAAAAAAATCCGCATCTCCCTCCCTACCAATCCCAGAATTACCAGCTCAGAATTCTAAGATTGTCACGAAATATTCTGGGGGATTTTAAGTGCAAGAATTCAGGAGTGTTTTAGTCATAAACTGGTTGAAGAGGAATATTTTGTATATGATTGATGAGGGAATTGGGGAAAGAGATGGATATGGACATGGATAATTTCCGAAGATTAGGAGAGCGTTTGTGAGGTTTGAAGTGTGGATGTGGGAGATGGGAGAAAAAGGCATGCAATCAATTTGTCTGTCTAGTTTCTTGCGGGACAGTAGGATGAGCGAAACATCATCCCTTCCGAACCCCTTGGAAAGAATCTCTTGAAATTCGTGGGTCCTGATTTGTGTACATCTGCAGGTCGATTTCAATACCACTTTACTTTGTGTGAGTATATGGGGAAGTGACTCGGTGTTGTGATGAAATTATAATATGGTATGTCGTTGGATTGTATAGAGAAGATGTTATACTAACAAAGCACGAATTATCTCATTCGACAGTCCGACTTCTTCCACGCTGATCCTACAATACAGGACAGAAAAGATCCAATCCAGAAACCAAGGAATTTGCGCATTCCGCTACTCACAATTAATTGCAATGATGACGATTATCGTTGAATACTCATCCTGTCGAAGCCACTTGACATCTCACATCCCGTTCAAGCGTTTGACCTCTTACTCCATTTACTGAGCCTATATCATATCACTTTTCCATACCTACCCATTTACCATGACTATCACAATTACCGCCTCCAAAGACACAAAATACCATCATCACTGCTTACCGCTCTTACCAACACTAGTATTACACTCAAATTGGAGTCAAACACCAAACAAGATAACTTGAAATGACACTCAAAAAATAAAACTTCAAAAACTAATTCAACAGGCTCGCTCATTGGGTGTTTTGTCGCTATTGTATTATAACGAGGGATTAAACTGTACCGCTTGACGACAGTGGTGGTGATGACGATAATATTAATCGGAATGCACTTGAGACATCAAAAGGTTGCAAGCGAAGCACAATAAATGGGGGAAGTAATTATATTAAAGTTCTACTACCCCAACAATGCCCCCCAATACTATCTACAACAAATATTCTACACCGCACACCAGAACAGAAACAAAAACTTCGCTAATATCCATCAATAATCACTAGGTAAACAAAGACTTCCGTCGCGACAGCCATGGCGCTTTTCCGTCTCGGTCGATTTCTCTAGGAGGAGACGGCGTAGTTCAAACCGAAGTCGGTAGGACCGTTGTAGCTCTGGGTGCTACCGATGGTGTTGCCAACCTTGGTCAAGTAGGCGTTGGGGAGCAAGTGGGAAGCAGTTTGGTTGCTAGCTGGGGAAACCTGTTGGGAGACGAAGAAGTTGAGACCGGAATCCACGCGGTGGACCCAGAATCGGCGGGAGGAGTCGATGCAGGATCCGCCCCATTGTGGGATGTCGGGGAGGGTTCCGTCGGCGTTAGCGGGGACGAGCGCGGAGCATTTGACACCGGCGTTTTCCTGGGTTCCGGGTTGGATCACGGTGAAGGAGTAGCTGGTTGCGGGTTAGTTTGAGATTTTTGTAGAAGAGGAGGGGAGGATTCTTACAGGCACTGGGTGCTGTGTGGGATGCAGCTGGCGCTGAACTCAGAGACATCGAAGATGCTGCGCTTCTCGACAGCGGCAGCCGATGCGAGAGCAACGGTGATGGCAGAGATGATAGCAGATGAGAATTGCATGTTTGCGGTTTGAAGATTGATTTCTTGACGAAAAGTTGAGTGAATTGGTTTAGATGTTGGTTATTGTGAGTGAAGATGATGAGATTGTGTGTTTGAATGATGATCTAGAAGACAGGATATCTCATTCTTATATATTCTTGCCATCGCTATACATTTCCTTTTTTATTGGAGTCTCCAGAGTGTGTATGTTTAGATACGAGATGCACGATGTACAGAGTACACACAATGCCGATCTGTGGAGCCGGCAATCCTCGCTCTCGTATTCAGTGGATGCTGTGGCTGTAAGTGGGACGAGGCAGACGTCATTGTTGAAGGTTGCTTTTGTTTGCTTGTATGCATGACATTGTGTCCCTACATCACATCGTACGTTGGATAAAAACTTAAGCACATCTGGCATTAATATTAAAATTACCGGGAAAGAGAATTGGTAGACCCAAAGTCATTGGTATTTTAACGACAACTACCTGGATATCACACATTTACAGTTACAGTAGATTTTTATTTTTGCAATTTATTACAAACGTCACAAATATCCAATTCTATCAGTGATGCATACCAGAATAAAAACACAACACCTTAAAGTTTCCATAGAATCACTAGAATCTTCTATACAGATTCTCTAGTAAATCATGATGTAAGGTTATTCTTACGCTTAATTATGCCCGCAAATAGTATACAGTACTTTCAGGACCATCAGGACCATCAGGACCGGACATATACCCGCTGTGAAACCCCCGAGATCTGCACCGACTAGTTAATACGAACCCCTAAGAGGTAGTTAGGTAGGTCAACGGAACAACAATCCGAGTGTACAGTGGTATCGGTCTCCTCGATCGAATAACTAATTCTACGCGCACTCGAGGCGCACAAATAGCGATGAATACTTTACGAGAAGATGGAGATGTACTAATCATTAGGAGAATAAGTGACACAATTTACCTAAATAAATCGCACAGCCGCACCGCATCGCCCCTTTTTGCCTCACTCACTCCACTCCGTATTTTTCGGTGGGGTAAAACCCAGTTTGTGGAAAGTCTAATTGAACGATGCGTTATTCAACGTGCTCGGCAATTAGGGGTCAACTTGTCAAAGTCAAAACGTACTGCTGCTCTCTATTCTTAGAAACATGATGTATGCAGGTACCTATTGTTGGCATATTTTGTATCGCTTCGCTTGCCATCTTTCGCCACTCGCCTGAACTTTGTTCCTACTGGGTCATGTAACTGGATTTTTGTCCATGGCCTGACGCTTTGATCGTTACCTGCTTTACTCAGGTCAATACGAGTGTTTGATCCATACTCGCAGACCGAGTTGTATTCTTACACGTGTGGAATACGTTGACTTTGTTACATCGACAGCACACCGCATTAAGCAATGCGCTCCTTAAATTGTTTTGGCAGTGGGTAAAGGGGTGAATATCGTGGTTAGAAAAAATGCTCCTCGGTTGATAAAATCCTTGTGTTCATTTATGAGAAACTTGTCTCCACGTTCATCTCCATTTCATTTCATTTTCTTCTTTGGCCCGAGATACACACCCACTGGACATGACTGTGATCAAAGTTTTGGATGGCAGATCACACTGGCTGTGAAGACATGAATGCTACGAAAATTGGAGATTTCGTATTCAGACATGACTGTGATCAAAGTTTTGGATGGCAGATCACACCGGTTTTCAGAACATGAATGCTACGAAAATTGGAGATTTCGTATTCATCATTTCTGATTGTTTTGAAATAAAAATTATCAAGAGTCAAGAGTTATTTGCTACGAACTTAATCGCTCATCGAGATTTCAGTGTTCTGGCAATATGATCGAAAAGTGTGAGAGTATCCGTCGGCCATGCAATTTTCCACAAACTCTAAGAACCATTGTAACGAACGACTAAATTTCGGACGGTCTCCAACTCCTTAAGTCTTTTGGGCATCAATTATATATTGGAGCTATAAAAGTCCACCTTGTTGAGAATTCGACAGATGTTTTCCCACAACCAAAGCCGTCTGTCATATTTTTGTCGAACCAGCTCTTGAGGGGTAACCACCATCTGGTACTTTAATTAAGATTCATCAAGTTATTTACAATCAGCAGTATAGAAAAACAAGAGTATCAGAGGCTCAACCATAATTATTCTCTTCTGATTTCGAACATAGTCTAATTTATATTTCCTGTCCTTCTTCTTCTAGTCTATCGCACATGTCTCTAGAGTTACAAGCCGAGATGGGAGCCTGTTGGTGCTACCCCATTCGCTGGAAGAATCCGCGGGAAACTAGGGTTACCATTTTGGCACGCCATCGCAGCATAGTGCGTAGTTCCTCTAAACCTATCAGGATTTCTCATCGGGGGGCAGTTTGTTGACAATTCCTTTTCTTCTTCCGCCATTCTCTCATAATCCTCTCCGTTATGTTCGGGAAGGTGCGGCATGAAAAATTCGAATTGATACCTTTCGTTACCCGGAATCGGGGAAAATGGGGTATTGTGAACATATTTTTCTTTCCGCACCTGGAATGAACTGCCGGGATACGACCCCTGATTCTGGTAATGGGGGGTAACCATTCTTCCACCATATAGCCAATCACCAGAGACGCCCCATTGACCCCATGAAACTACCACAACCCAAGGCCCACAAGCTCCGGTATCTGTATCTGGTTTGAGTTTCTCCCAGGGGTTTCCCATCGAGATATTTGCCGATATTCGAACATGTGAAAAGCAATTAACACTACGTATTTCGTCACTAAAAGGCATTCCACCTTGATCAGGAGGTAGAGCACGCTGGCAAATCTCAAGAGCAGCTTTATAGTCACTTCGGGTTCTGCCTTGAGGTCTTGGTAAAATTTCCTCCAGATCTTCCCTCAAAACTTTGGAAGCCATACAAAGAAACTTTTCGAGAGTTGGCGCGAAGGCCTTCAATGCGTTCCAATTCTCGTTATCCTCTGTAAAAGTAGCATTTTGAGCTAGAACAGGAATGGTTATCCGCCCGTAGATTTTGGCCGCGTCATTTTCATGTGATTGCAAGTCGTTTGAGGGCCCGGATGGAATAGTAAGGTCAACCGCGGAGAGAAACGGACGGATCCTTTGAAGATAGGTCTGATTTTGTACCCACACCTCACGACTCCATAGTCCATCGTAATCCGGAGGAACCACAAGGTCACTCATATCTTGTAATTCAGGCTATCCAGCAGCCAGACAGTTAGCATTGAAACAACGAAAGAAATATCTGTGCATTCTAGAATTCAATTTGACAACGGGAGTGATTGGGTAGAAACACATACTTGAATAAAGTTCTCTTCAGAATCTATGCCGTATCGTTATATTAACCTAACCAAAAATCGATGATTTCTGAGTTGAAGTCGAGCAAAATTGTTGTTGTTGTTTATGTTCAGGTCTAGGAGTTCCTGGGAAGCAGAATTCGATTTATTACTTCTGTTTAACCCATCTTCGCACTTTCCAGGTGATTGTTCAGTATTAGGGAAGAGAAACAATATGTCGTTACTTCCGCTTCAAGATTATTTGTTCATAGTTCTATACATATGTCACAAGTGGAAGGAACGAGATGGTCAAAATCCTCGCGCGTGAAGATATCAAGATACGCGCGGTTCCAGAAGCGAAAAATAAGCCATACATTGATTTGCGATTTGTTTCCTTCCTTCTTTGAGAGTACGCTTGATTATTCTGTATTGTAATTCCTTCGGATTTCGTACTAGAACAAATGATCTTTGAAAAATGACTTCATCCCTCAAACACAACCGAGTAATCACCACATCAAGCCGCTTAATTACAGCCCCCGAATTCCAGTTTCATCCCAAAAGGCTTTTGAACCTTTTATTCAAAGAGTTTCCTACAATTAAGTACTATGAGGCTATTCGGCCCGCTTCAATGTACCTACTGGCAGTCTGATTAGATATCTTTTGATGAGGAGGCACTTGCAAAAGAGAGGTAATTCATCACTAACTCAAAATACTACCTACTTCAAGCCTCTCCCCTGTCTTGATATGTCCTGCGGTAAGAGCTTTCAACTTTACTTTTATTGAGGCTCGATAGGGCCACTACCATTCCCCCATCTACTAGACGTGAACTTTCCATTGGAAAGTTTCCAATGACGAAAGCTCGTTTAGGGCTTGCAATCTACAAAAGAACTCCTTATTCTAAATGACCAGACCACCTTTTTTATTCATCACTTTCTTCTGTACTTGACTGCTTTACGATTACTCAAAAAGAACATTCGGTATATTTTATTATGCCTTGAACTAATGATCCTTCTGAAACTTCAGTTCCAACTTGAAAAGAAGAAAAAGTAGCCTTGTTCGGCCCCCTTGAGATTCACAATTTAATTCACTGCAGATCTCAAATCAGCAACTCTAGGCTGACGAATTTGGCCACATGATTTTGTCTTTCAATTATCCTATTGGCGTATTTATTTGCCTTTGCGAAATCAGGGATATGGATGATTGATCTGAAAAGCAGTTTCGAAGGAGTAAAAAGAAAACCTTAGGCTATCTCATTTACCTCGGGAAAGAAGTTGTTCGGTAATGAATTCGCTATCATCCCAGGCACAAACAATCTCTTGTATGCTGCTAGCATTTCAATTATTTCTGTCTCTTCTGCCGGCAGAGACAACTATATCTGGACACCATTGAAGAGTTCTTGGTATTTTGAGTATTCTAGGACACGCGCTACAATCTTGAATGCTCTGGCTCCTGTTCTGGTATAAGCTTTGTAACCAAGAATTCCATGAACATGATATCATTATCTTCGAATTTATTATTTTGTCTATGTTCCGTCTTTGCGTGCGTTCTTTAGAATATCTACAATACTTACGTGCCCAAATGCTTCTGCTCTCGACATTGGCGTTTGGTTATCCAGATCTCGTGCATATATATCAATCCCCTCAACATCAACGATCACGCGCACAATGTCCTCGAGACCTAACGCTGCCGCCCACGAGAGTGGAGTGCGTCCATTTTTGTCTTTTCGATTTGCATCTACTTTCCCTGATGACAAGAGCACTTGAACGGTTCTCGGATCGGATTTTTCCAGCGCCCATGCTAGTGGTGTCCACCCGTCAACATCTTCTGCATCAGCTCCAATGCCGTTACTTTTGATGAGGTAGTCGACAACCTCATAGTGCCCACCACCTGCAGCCCATGATATCGCGTTCCTCTGATCTTTATCCTTACCAGAAATCTTTAGTTTTTTACTCTCGAGTAACACTTTGATTACCTCTAGATTCCCAGCCGCAGCAGCCCATGATAAGGCATCTCGTCCAGAGAAGTCTTGGTTCTGACAATGCAGTCGATCTATCGTCAATAAATGTTTAACGATTTGGGATTCACCACTTTCAGCCGCCCAAGAGAGCACGTTCCTTCCTCGTTTGTCAACATGATTGACGTCTGTGGCGGGATTTCGTGAGAACAATTGCACGATATCAAAGTGCTTACCGCCAACGGCCCAAAAGAACGGCGTCCATTTGTTCACATCTTGAACGTCCAATTTCACGCGAGGATCTTCAAGCAATGCTTTGACGATATCAATATGGCCATTACTAGCTGCAAGTGACAATGAGTCTCGGCCCCCAATGCCTTGTACATTTGGATCTATCTTGTGAAGATTGAGAAGCAGTTTTGCAACTTCCAGACATCCAAATCGAGCTGCGACGATCAGAGGATGTAATGCTATTGAGACATTCATGCCGTGCCAAATCTGAGTTATTAAAGCACTAACAATCTCAAAGTTGCCTTTTTTAGATGCCCAATACATAGCTATCTCTGTGATAGTCTGGTCGTGCTTATGAGTTCTTGCCAATGTCGCACCCAGTATTTCGACGTGACCAAGGTAGCATGCGGCAATCAATATATCAAAATTGGAGGGGTATAAACAATCTGGTTCTGCAAAAAACCAGAAGTAACGAAACCAATTCTTAGAACAATTCTGACTCATGTCCAGTAAACTGGAAGCAGACTTAAAAGCACTCGTCTTTGCTGATCCGGATCTCGAATAGTGCTCTGACCAATATCGAGCAGAGTAATCGAAAAGAGTATGAGCAGCAGCGATATTCTGGTATGTGTGGTAGCTTGTATATTCAATTTCTTGGAGAGTAATGTCTTCCTCGAGTTCGAATGCGTCCCAGACAGTATCCTTGTCCTCAGGTTGTGCACTCCCAGGTGAGTCGATATCAGTCGCAAACGCGAACTTATCGACCGCAAAATCCTCCGATAGAAGATATGACATTGTTGCTTCAGTCAATAGAAAGTTAGCTTTCTCGATTTCAACGCCGAAAACTTGAGATAAAGGATTATCCTTCCAAGTCCAAAGGTTTTGCAAGAATTCCTTGGCAGACTGGTGCACAAGGGATACTTTGTCACCAGATATTCGTACCAATGGGCCTAGTATTCCCTGGATAGTCCCGCTGATATTATGCTGGCATTCCTCCTCCACTTGCTTCATATTTCGATGGTGTGGCTGGATAGCCAGTAAGATTCGAAGTTCGTCTAGCGAAAGTGAGCGCATGCTACCAACAATAAAATGCAGTAGCTTATTTGCTACGTTCTGATACTCCGAGTGAATGCTCAGTAGAAAGCGCTCGTAAGTAGCTGTTAAGCCCTTCGGGAGTTTGTTGATGATTCGCTGGAAGTCATTTTGGGAGGCAAGGTATGTTCTCTCTAGGATCTGGAGAATTACAGTCACCCAGAGGAATGTTTTGTCGGCTCGCGAATATAAAGCATGTTCCAGAAACTTCCTTGTTTCAGGGCGGCACTGCGTCCTTCTTACTATGGCATCAATTCTTGTCCGTATGACTAAATGAAGATCGCTTTCGTTGTTCGAGTTGAGGTTCTCAATTGACAGAGTATGCTCGGTGTTTTCGCGCGCCAATGTGTATTGATGCCACAACAGAGGTCGGCTGGTGATTAGAAATTTCATACCATGTGTACCAGAAGATTTTTTGTGACCCACAAGTGATGCAATTGCTCTCAGCAAGCGATCTCTCGTATCTTCTTCGCATTCATCGATAGCATCAATAATGACGTTTATATGACCGGCTTTTCCATCATTTGTTATAGCCGTAAATATTCTCCAGAGTTCATTGAAGTTATCTGTCAAATGAGCTCCTTGCATATCATAAGCCGCCTTCACATGTTTTATCAAGACACGTCGTCGTACAATAATCTGATAAATGAGACTACGAACAATGGCTTTCGCATCTCTCTGCGCTTCAATTTTTTCATCACAGAAAAAGCAGCAAACAATCGACTTGGTACCCGTTGAAGAGATACTAGATCCAAGATGTTCAAGTAGAAATGCTGACAAGATAGTCTTGCCACTGCCAGAATGCCCACTAACCCACAAGAGACATGCCTCTGTTTCTGATGACCAACTGACATATTGTGGATTAGTGAGCACCCATCCACAAGTGCCCTCGATGCGGCTAGGTAAGATAGAATTATACTCCAACATATCTGGCTTATTGAATAAAGATATACAAAGACGTTCCGTCTCGTTCAGTGCTTGCTTTTGTTAGCTCAAGTCCTTTCTTTGTAGATCTAGAATTGTAGCACGTACAATAGACTGATGATGCAAAAGTCTTTTGACTGGGTGACTTTTTTGGTGCTAATCCGGTTTTTTCATTATACGTATTTCTTACAGGTGATTCCATCTTTATGAGTGATAAGCATCGTTGCAATTCGCCTACCAATTTCTGGTAACCATCCTCGGTACTCTCGGCGAATCTGCACATGGACATATGATTCGCATTAATAGTCTGGATTCGCTCGCTCCCCGTAAGAGTAGAAGAGACATTCTCAACAACCTTTGGAGTAAAAATTGTCAGTGAAAATGCAAGGAATGGCAGATTAGAACTGACTTTACGATCAAGTTTCCCGTAATTCACACTTGTCATTCCCTGGGCTTCTTGAAATGTGCAAACCTCAAAATGTCGACCCGGTCGCTCATATAAAGAAATGAACCCTTCATGGATTATTTCGAGGTCCGAACTATTAATTTGAAGGTTTCGGATGCTTTGATCGTTTGTACTGAAGCCCACAGCGGACACGATTCTGCGCACAACCTCACCCAAATCACCCATCTGACTACCGCGATGAGGGGTGCCAAGAAAAAAGATTGCTATTGTAGAAAGATAGATATCATTCAGATTCTGATCAGATTCAATCGCAGCGCGCCGTATCACCTAGAGGTACGGTCAATAGCCTCAATTATGATGGCTTAATCATGAGCGGCTACGTAAGAAGAATTGGCTTACATCTTTCACAATAATTCCTATTCATATTCAGCGAAGTTATTGTGATGCGATCGGAAAATCCACTTACCACCCATAGAATGTGCAATAAAGACAAGAGGACGACCTTTCTAAAGCAGTTTTGTTTAGTAACGCGATGTTTCAAAGGGGAAGCAAACTTACACAATCCAGACGCTTGTTGCTTAGTAAGTAGAGAAGATCCTTTGCATATGCGAATATGTTGTTCTGGTTTGTCGGACCTCTAAAGAACTTGGCAACGACAGAATCATAACCCCAAGTGAATATCCTTGTGTTATTGCAATCGTTTGGCAAAAGATCCAAAGGCCAGTATACTTCCTTCTCAGTTGATATTGTCTGAGAGACTCCAGCTTTAGTTTTGTCTTTAGAAAATATATTTTTGAGACTTCGACGGAATACGTCTTTAGACGTGGCTTGTGAGGAAGAGGCAGCTTTCGGTATGTCTTTGCTCTGCTGATTTCGCGAACGTATTCTTTTTGTTGTCCAAGTTCTTCGAGGATGGCCTTGTAAACCATGAACAAAGACAATACTATGGGAGGCTGATATTAGCTGTTGTTGTGCCCATTTTTGGAGAGACTAATTACTCTGCGATGCAGTCACTAGGCTCGTGAAGCACAGACAGCCCTACGTCGTGTATATCCATCAATGAGCTCTGTTATCTCGGTCAATGTTGCGAAAGCACAGGAGCACCTAAGATATTTCACAAACCGTTATTTCTTAGTGCTGTAGTTACGATAATGCTGCAAAATCCTGACTGAAAAGTGGCATGATGAGAGTATGGTTCGAATTGAATAGCTGGCGATTGTTGGGTTTTGCAACCGCGACAGTGATTATGTCAGCCAATCGACAGGCATACCAGCACATCTAACACCATGCAAGGATTCTTGCATATCTTGCTACCAAATCCAATTGAAATACAAAGCAGTCAGGAAACAGAGATTTTGCTGTATTATAGTGGTATCAGGATCAATGTCATCCACCCACTCTTTTCCGCGTAGTATCTATCATTCACTTGCAGTTCAGCTGTAATCAATAATGTATCTGAACATTCTCAAGAAGTTAGCCCAGCACTTCAAATATCTTATATCCAACACACTAATGCCTTTATAGTTTGATACCCGAGTATCGCTGAAAGACAGAAAAGAAGCAAAGCGAGATAAAACAGTACGTGGTCAAGACCGGGCAAATGCACGAAATCTATCTTTGGGCTGGATCATGTGAGCCTGTATGTGGAAAAGAGGTTGAAGAGTTTCTCTGAAATTCACTTACTCTTTATGCTAACCTTATCATTATTATTCAATTTCTTATCTTGAATTCTTATTCTCATGTTTTACAAATAATCTTCTATTTTGATTATAACAAATTCCGAATATAGAATAATTATAGCTTCAGCAATAATCATAATAATATAGATATCTCTGATACTATTCAGAAATTGTCAAGAAGAAGAAATGGTCGAAATGCGGCGTGAAAAACGACGAGTGAAGATCACAAGCTTCGACAGTAATGAAGCTCCCAAGTTGATCGCTGGAAAGATGCTGAACCTTCGCTAAGGATGCCGAGTTAGAAAATCACCATAATCACTCGCTGGATAAAGAGGACTAGAATTGACCTATCCAGGAGGTTGGATGGGAGATATGGGGTTTGGTCAAATTCGTGTGCTTATTACAAGTGTCGATCCATCCTGATGTCACAAAATCAATATGAATTGGCCACATAAAGCTCAAACAACATAAATACGTATTTCGCCAAGTGCTTGTGCGAAGATTCGATTACATATGATAAGTTACGAAATAAGACGCGCCCACGGTCACGATGCCGGACTGGTCAACAAGATCGTAATACTCTACGCCCGAGTCAATTGCAATATCTCTTCCACCCTCAGCTTTATTACAGCCTTCGGATGTAAATAACCATGACGAGTAAAAAATTCAGAAGCACTAGGAAAATGATCTTTATCAATAGGCTGTGCTCCGCCAAACCTGCAAATCGCACCTTGTTGTGTCTTCAGGGAGGGAAAAGTCAAAACCGCGCGATGCATACGGAAAGGATAGAACCCTACCCGCAACGGAAACGCTGTCATGACTAATACCAAGGATGTAGTCTCCTTTGAACGAATGGGTCACAAAATCCGCCCTGGGATAACATTGTAGCGAGGAAGAGCTCCAAACTCTGAATTTCGTGACGACGAGAGAAAGTTTTGGGAAATTGACGTTTGGCTGGTCGGAATTTGACTCTACCTGGGTAGAAGATCGCTTGTTTATCTCTTGGGCTAGTTTAGAGACCCAGTCCAGATCCTTGGGTTCTAGTCTAGCGAGCTCGGACAGCTGTTGTAACAAGATTGCCTCTTCACGTGTATTTCCGTTGATATCCAGATTCCTGCTCATAGAGACATGCTGCATCTTTGAAACGTCTGACCATCCATGGTCTCCAGCTATTCCCTGGTGAAACCATTCTTCGTCCCAATTCCGATGACGCTGCATTTTTTATTGAATTGGAGTCGAGATAGCAGCGCCGCAGGGCAATTGCTCCCCAAGATTTCAGGAGAGCTCTGCTCATATTCTTCCTCCATGCTGGTTAGCTCAATCACCTCCATGATTTTACCAACGTCAAAGCCAGCAACATCAAAGTAGATTTGACTTTGCTGCTCAGAAGTCTCTGTCGGGATTGGCAGCTCGCGTGTTTGCAAGACGTGTCTTGGAGCAGTTCATAAGCGAATACCGTGCCATCCTGCAAAGATACTGTGTTCATCACAGAATAGAATACTTCAGTGATATGTGCATCGTAGTCAACGTCGACTTTGTAGTTTTTGCTTGCAGGGTTGTTACCAAAGGCAAGACTAAGGAGTTGTCTCGCGACTCATGACCACTCACGATTGCAATTATTGTGCAAGAGCCACATTAAAGCAGGCTCAATTGAGTTCGAGGGTGGACGACGATGTCGAATTTGCATGCACAACGAATGCATCAAAGAAGAGTGATCAGGTAATGTGGAGACGTTTATTCTTCTGTGTCTCTCTGTGTTTTTGTCTTCATATGAATTGCGACCCATGCATTCGTCAAGATGCATATGAGCCATGAATTGGCTTCTCAGTTGCGTAACGTAAATAAGACTGTTGATGGATACGGGATCAATGCGAACGTCTTAGTACAAGAGCTGTATCTTTTTGGCGAGGAGAAACTTCTGTATGACCCGTGCTCTGCTCCAATGCGTACATTCAGACAACGCGTCGAGCTTTTTGAAGTAAGGCTTATTGCGCAAAGTTTCTCGGGGCGGAGACTGAACCGCATATATGCACTCGGATCGATCATCGCGTAGCTCAAGAAGAGCATTCCTCAGTTCTGCATCTTTGGCAGGACTGAGCCATGCCAAGACCATTCGAGCTTGACTGTAAATTCTACCCATGAGTTGTGCCTGTTGGCTTCGCTCACGCTTGTCTTGCTGGTTGATACAAAGGGCATCAATCCACGAAGTATCATGAGGAGCATCCTGATGAAGGAAGTTGTAAAGATTCTCACGAACAGAAACTCTCTCATCGTCGTCGACAATCTCGAACGTTGGGCTTTCGGGTCCCCAGACATAGGACAGTACGTTGTAGGATGAGGCTCGAGGCTCATCGTATAGGCTATGGATGCTGAGAGTGCAGGAGATGATATCACCATCCTGGCGTCGATAAAAGGTCAAAATACGAATACAACCCTCAGGAAGTGGTTGATATATTGACAACATGATGGATCGCCGGCGGGGCAAGTTTAGAAGATTGACCCACTATAGTGTACAGTAAACTATGAGTAGATTGTCAGCCAGCGACTAATTGTTCCAGTACCCGTGAGCTGTCTATGGGTGGAGCAGCTTGACTTAGCCTAAGTTCTTCACCCACCAATCAGCAGTGCAGTACATGTTGTAGCAAATTATTTTCATGTTCTTGTAGAATAATGCTTCAAACACCGGCTTTTTATTCTCCTATGATCGCATACCTGGTAGTTTGTATCTCTGACGAAGTCAAAATAACCTTTGATAAAATCACTTCATCATGCGAGATACTGCAAATACGTATTTTAGTGTTATTTCTTGTGGAATTCATTTACCATATATTTCCGTGAAGCTCAACGATTATGGATCACGATCGTGAAATCCCGACGAGATGATTTTCTCGATTTCACATTGAAGAACTACGATCGGAAGTAAGAGTACCGATTTTCTTTGTTGGTGCGCGTGATCACTATGACTTATGAAATTCGAATGGATGATGCATTCCTGGTTGAAAATAGCTGGATTTTACGTTGATTTCCAGTACGCAGGCAGGTAGTATTCTGATTATGGATGTTGATTCTGAGGCTGCAGCGGCGTCAGCCTTTGGTTTGGTGAGGTGTTTGTTGGGGGCAGGTAGCACGGCTTTGATTGTACCAATGGTGGATAAAATGGGGTTGGGGTGGACATATACTTTTATTGTCTTGTTGTATGTCGTCTTGAGTCCAATGTTATTTGCGGTCATGAAATGGGGGCCGGGCTGGAGGAGAGAGAGAACGGAAAAACAAAGAATTGGGGAAGAGAGGAAAAAAGACGATGAAGCCGTGAGGGATAGCCAGGTTTAGAAGGACCTCGGTGATGGGTAACAGGAGGCGAAATGTTGTATTGATGGAGTTTAATCGATGCTATTAACCCGAGGAAGTTGAGGAGTGCCCGCAAATAGACCTTCCTTTTCCAACCAGAATAGTACAAGTTAATGATTCCTGCATGTAGATTTTTGGTTCATTATAAGAATAAAATGTGTTTGATGTATAGACGAGAAAACAATTCATCAGGACTTCCGCTGACTGCAAGATGGGTCAAAGAATCGAAGAAAGCAACAATAATTGCCCATAAACGGGAACCTTTTCTTCTTTCCTTGCCAACGATCAATTCCCATTCCAATTATTCCGCCTCCTGGAGCCTCTCTAACCCCTCCCTCCTTCCAGTACTTTCTGGATCAAGGTATGGTCTTTCACCTAGACTCACGGCCCTTTGACCAGCCCTCTCGCCCAGTCCCAGATTTATGTAATCAGAAGTGGCGACATGATACTTTTATCAAGAATTTGTTAGCTTGGGGGTCGCCATAAGTATGGGGTTGGAGAACTCATACATTCGACCTATTATCCCAAATCGCCAAATCGTTGACATTCTCCCAACGATGTCTCACTTGGAGATCATGGTTATCAACCACAAGTCTCAAGAACCATGCCAGCAACGCATCGCTTTCGATAGTTGTGAGGTCGTTGATATGGGAAACATGATGGCCAAGTGCAAAGATCGATTTCCACTTTAAGCTTCTGTGTTAGCCTTCAGATCAACGTTAGACAAATGGGATACGTACGCCTGTGACAGGATTTGTTCTAACAACCGGATGAACAGCTTCCAATTTTTCGCCAACATTCTCCGGTGCACCTCTTTCTGCCGAATAAAGTTTAAATCCGTTCTTCTCTGCCGCTTTGTTAAATTCCGGTTGCGCATAGGTAGCTGTTAACGTCTCAAGAAACTTCTGTACAGGTTTCGAGATTCGATCATAGACCTCGTATCCAGAAGCCCAAAGTGTATCACCTCCAGTTTTTGGAAGTTCAGTCAGTCGAAGTAAGGCATAATCAGATGGAATAGGTTCGAATGTGATATCGGAATGCCAGCCTTCTTTAGCACTTTGACGATTTTTGGCTTCAAAATTTCGGTCATATATCTTTTTGGCTTGGGCAGATGATATCACACTTATTTCATCATCTTTCCCGCCGTGCTCACGACCTGAGTTGGACACAGGATGAATGTGCTAGGATAGTGTTAGAAATTTGGATATCTCGAGCGAATGATACGAGGTTTACTTACTAACTTAGAGGTTGAAGGCTTGCCGGAAAGCTCACCGAGACGTTGGACAAGTTCTTTTTGAAGGTCATTCGTTATATCGTCTTGCTTACGGAAGAACACAACGCCCCGTTGAGAGACTAAATGATAGGTAAGCAGTTAATATTGATAACCACAACGAGTGAAATTTCGAATTACTTGTAATAGCCAAATCTCGAAGCAAGTCATCTGAGTTGGGGGCATGAACCCATTCTGCGAGATTTACTCCAACATATTCACGACCGATGATTGGAGTGACGTCGAAGCTTTCAAATTGATCTAGAGCGCCACTGAGTTTCAATGGCACTCGGCGTTGTTCTTGAGATGCGACGCTGGGGGCCACTACAGAAGATGAAAGCTTCTCACTGTTTAGTAGTTCCTGAGATTTCGCGCCATCGTTATTAGTTTTATCTGATGATTGAGGTGCGATCTTTTCGCGAATATTCTGAGTGGTTTCAGAGATAGCTTCAATCACTGAAGGGGCCATTTTAGTTTGAAAATTTGGAGACGTGACAGGTGCACTAGCTTGAATGAATCGAATGATTGATAAATTGTGCGAAATTAGTGGATTTTATAGGAGCAAACTCCTATTGATATGTGCAAATTTCTCGACTACCAATTTGATTCCTGGGCTACATATGCAATGGCGACAAAGCTTTGGATATTGACATCATATCCTGAGACTATAGGTTGAACATCATACCAGTGCATTCCGACTTCCTGGTTTAGACTCAACATAGAACCCGATACGCTCGTGACACTAATCAGGACGGAAAGCCTATCGTAGAACGAGCATATGAATATTGGAACAATGTATCATTATATACTGGTCGCTTGATTGGAAGATAAGATGATGGCAAGGAAATTGCCAAACAAAAAAGGCACCTATCTAGCAAATCATACCATGATTTCGCGATGCATGGGGAATGATGACAATACCCTAGACTGTTGCGTGCGAGCGGGGTGAACGAACTCATGTGAGCCACTCGAGCATTTCTCAAGAAGTGATACCAGCACTTCAAGTATCCTGTATATAGCACTAGTGTACTATTAGAAACCTAAGTATCGTTGGAAGACAGAAAAGACGCAAAACTCGACACAACGGTCGAGAACGGGCAAACGGGCGAACTATATTTTTGATTTGGATCACGTGTGCACGTGCGTTACCCATCCCCTCTTTCTTCGATATCGACACAGATTCTGCAGTTGTACTTTCCAAAGTTATCTTCGTCAATCTCTCAAGCAAATTTTGTGTCTTAATTATCGTCAGGAAGTTTGCTCCTGATATCGTTATTATGATATCACGGGGTTCCAAGGTGATGACAAGAAAGATCGATCAATTACGAATGTGACCTTTGCAACCATGGCCAAGTCGCGATTCTTGGAATATTGTACGTCTTCTTTCACATTTCATGTTTTGGGAGGTAATATCTAGTGATTTGAGTTATCTTTTGTCTCACGAAGCTTCCTTCATGTATCAATTTATCTGTTTTTTATTCGACGAAAGTTTTGTCTCTCTATCGCATGGTTTTAGAAATAACTGTCTTTTGAACAGTAATGAAAGGTAGTTCAAATCATTCCGATGATCTGATCTTGCCCACCAATTACCTGGCCAAAACTTTGCAATGGAATCGAAATGGGCACAATAGTGCATACAGTCGCTCTCCTCTGCAATACAATGTTGCGGGGCTTCTCTGGAATCCGCTTGCTCTCCATGCCATCATCATCATCCAATTCCTTATCTTGAATTCTCATCCTTACATGCCACATGTAGTTTTCTAGGCCACTCGCTGTAGCAGTTCCAAGAAACAATTTCTCTCTCTTGATAAAGACTGAACATACAATAGTCATAGCTCCAGCGACAATCATAGTAATATAGACACCTTGATACTATCCGCTATAGAATTGAGTACCAAGAGTCTTTGCGTTTGTATAAAACTTTCAAATAAACTCCCTCCAATACCAGAAATAGCTCCTCTTACTTTGGTTTTGCCGATACCTGGTAAATCTGCAGAGATTTTGTTTATCGCCTTACCAAGAAAGATTGAGTTGGCCATAGACAGTGAGATAGTCAAGCCTGCGATTACAGTGCAACCGATAAACCCTGTTGATGCTGAAAGTTGATGCGGCTCTAACCTGGCTTGAGTCGTGAGGAAAGAGGCTTTAGAAGTAAATCTCCCCGACTGCTAAGATTACGCTATAACCGTAGATTCTGCCAGTGCCAGAATTCAGGTCTATTGTGTACATCAATGCTGCTCATTATATCCCCAGCAAGATACCACGGCATAGAATATCCATGTTTCTCCATAAGAACGCCGTTGAGAATGACCGCGAAAACAAGTATGAAAACAAAGGGCGGCAATCGTACAGCTGCCTCCAGAGCAGAGGTGTTCTTGACGAATTAGGAAAAGGTCGGAATGAGATAGATCGGAGGAAAACAAGAGCTAATTGTAGTTGCTGTAAGGACAAACAATAATGGCATCTCGTAAAATTTTAGTAATTCGACCGGAAATAGGCGACGGGTTTCATCAGTCATGATATATAGAAGCTGCCGAACTGCGAAAAAAGCGACCAGACTTCCGATAACTTCAGTCCTCCATTCTTGAAGTGTTCTAACCACAAAATTTCGCTAACGAGTGGTTGCGGTATTGGTGGACTTCGTCATGAGTGAAATTGGTCCGCATATGTAACAGCCGTATTTGTGTTATCACTTCCAACGAAGCAAACATGTATAATTGGGTTTTTAATTATTATTTGCCATCAATAAAATAAAAACTTTGTGTTCGCAGGCACCCCCATAGACTCTTTACTCCGACATTCAAAGTTCTGGAAAACTCGATCCTCGGTTCTAGCTCTTAGAGAACGCCCTACGTTTATGTCTTCTTCTCAATTTTCAACCAGAGCATAAGAACTAACAGGCCATGGATATATTTGTCGCCCAAAACATCGTGCCAGTGTTCAAGACCTTCAATCAATTCATGGACTAAACAAATTTTGCAAAACAGTCGTTTCCGGGTTGCGATCTCGAGCTTGGGGAAGCGCAACAGGAACAAACCAGTTCTTTTTATTGAACATTACGAAATACATTCGTCGTAGCGCCGAAGTGGATATGCTGATATTTCTCGCCAACGATCAAATGCTGACCGCGTTTGTCAACAGTTGGATTTGTAATGCTCACTGAATTGCGCCTCATAGCAGCAGCATCATATAAAAGCCGAGGTACCAATTTACGTCAATTTTATATTGGAGTCAAGACTTAAACTCCTTTCTCAGTATAAAAAGCGTCTACTGCTTATCCCAAATTTTTTTATCCATCCATAGCAATCAAGATGATCACGACAGAAATCGAAATCAATGCCTCACCAGAGACTGTGCGAAGAGTGGTAAGTGGTGTGACCCCTGCTACAGACAAATATAATCTCTAATTCTCAGGAATCCAGCTCCTCGATTTTCCTAATATCAGTAAATGGCATACTGGATTTGTGAAGAGTATCACACCTTTAGATACCAATGATCCTCTTGCCGTCTGCAAAAAACTTCATTGCGTTATGAAAGATTTCGAATTCGAGTCAATTATTACTGTAAGTACATCCGAATATCCATATTTTCTCTTCAACGAACCATCCAGAAGAACAACAACCTAGTCGAAAAAACCTGTATTGATATCTCGTCCCGAAATAGGAAAACTCCCCAAACAAATTTGCATGGCAAGGTCCACCTGTTATGACTGTCTCTGGTCTCCATTCTTTCCTTATTGAACCAAGTAAGGGTAATCCCGGAGGCACGATATTCACACAGATGGAAGAATACTCTGGAGGTATTTCGTTCTTAATGCAGCCTTGGCTCCTAGGAAAACCTATCAAAGGCCAATTTGAGGAATTTAATACGGATCTGAAGAAGAAATGTGAGATTCCTTGACGAGGTACTTTCTAGGGAGAGCATGGGCGTAGGAAGGATGTTTAACAGGAATACTTTTTTGTTTTCTCGGGAGGCGTTGTGGATCTCGGTAGTCTGGATGCTGTAATCTATTATATTGTTAATAAACTCATACATAACTTCATGCTTTATACAGGTAACTAGTCAGGCTTGTCAATATATCGAGATCCGCATATAGCCACTGAGTGACAAGTATGGATGCCAAGTATTTCCATCAAGAATCATCAATGGAAGATACCATAAAGTAAATGAAAAAGGCTTCTTATGTTTCAGTCATTTGAGTTATTAATTTCATTGTTGTATTTGGAATCAAGCTATGAAGTCCAGGCAATTCCCTACTAAGGAAAGCAAAATGAAGATCCTCCCAATAATTCTCCATGAACCCTAGATGTGGCCATAAGATTTGCAACTTTCTCATATCTCTATGCAATCTCGCCCGCTAGTGAATAGAAATTCAAAGCTCAACATCCAGGCTCGCATATGCAATCTAATATGCAATGCATCTCGAATCAAATCTATCCTAGCCACACAGCCAGCCATCTAAACCATCATTCCCCAAAGAATGAACTAATCTAAGCAGAAGATGCAGCAGTGTTAACCCCCCTCTCTTTACAATACTTCTCAACTTCCTTCTCCAACTGCTCCTTCTGTCTCATGACTGCCTCCATAACATCCTTGACATGCTCTTTCTCCTCACCCATTCCCTCACCCTCGTTACCAATCTCCTTCCAGATTCTCGTCATTTCACTCAACACCGCACCGAGTTGATTGGGCAACCAAGTAACAATTGGAGAGCCACCTGTTGCAACTGGATGTGTGGTTTTCTTGAGAATGTATTCACGAGTGAAACACCAATGACGCCATCTGAAATCACGGACTTGGTCCATGCAGAGGAGATAGAGAGCAGTGGAGGTAGGAGAGGATAGAGCGAACGATTTGAGATCAACAGCCAAGGAAGCGTTCTGGATGTGTTCGAGGAATTGACGGTGGTTTCCTGGACGATAGGAACGGAAGTCCTTGAGAATTGAGGTCAAAGGAGTAGTTGGCATAGGAATGTTTAGGAGGTTATCCATGAGTGGAATCTGAACTTAGTTAGACAAGGGACTTTGTTGAAGATTCTTAGCAGAGAGAGAAAGGAAGGTAGAATATACCATAGAATCATTAGCACCAGATTCACCACGGAAACTCAAAGGTTCCTCAGAAACGCCTTCGTAAATGACACCATGTGGGAACATAGATTGGCTGGTAATACCGAAAATGAATGTTCTGAAAGAGGTGTAATCACCAGGCTTCGACTTCTGCCACATGCCTCATGACGTGTCAATTTCAGTCGTCTAAAATTTAGGAATGCAAAGGGAGGAATAGAAGAAGTAGGAAACATACCATCCATAACAGCGTTGACTTTGGTCATAGCGCCCAAAACCTTTCTCATACCTCCCTCAAAAGAATCTCGATCATGTTTCTCAACAGCTTCCAAAGAACTGACAACACCATCAACCAATGGTCCAGAGTTAGATACCATGTCTACATGGACGAGGACAAAGCCAGCTTCACTGGAAGTGTGATCCAGACCATGTTCGAAGGCACGGATGAGGCGGAAGTTATCGTATGTGTAGCCTTTAGCTGGATCCTCAAGACGATAGTTGTAAAGAGCATAAGAGCCAGCGTACTCCATGAATGGTTTGAAACCAGCACTATGGATGAACGAGATTAGTATTTGATGAGACAAGGTTGGAAGATAGATAGTTGTAAATGAATTCAAGGTAATGGCAATGAGTGATCATGAAGAGTGAAACAAGAGAGAGAAATATACATACAGCTCAGCACACCTACTGATAGGCAAACTAATAACCCTAGGTAAAGTTTGTCTTCCCAATCCATACTCTTCACCTTTAAGGAATCTCTCATGACAAGGTTCCAAAAGGTACGCACTAGCTAAGAAGCTATAGTCGCGATAAAGAGCATTCATAAGAGGTAAGTTATCTTGATACTTATTGATAGCATCAGTAAGATCTGGAAGCTCGTTGAGAACTGTCTCTCCAAGGGTGAAAGTGGCTAGAAGACCTGGCTTGCCATCGAGAGTCTTGATAGGCATGCGTTGAAGGATAGATTCTAGAGCATCGAATTCGGAGGGAAGAGCAATGATAGGTTCAGTACGTGGAAGGAAACCTCTGGTTGTTGATACCATGAAAGCTGGCAATGAGTTGTCTTCTGGCTTGGTATCCCTGAGGACCTCGAAGTGTGGGAGAGGGGTGGGAGTAATCGAACCCATGATGAAAATGGGTTTGTAAGATGAATTAAAGGCTTGTGATGAAGTGGAAATGGGTGTAAATCGGTAGAAAAAGGTGGTTTGGAAGTTTTTGAAGTTTTGTAGAAGTTGTGTTGTTAAAAGACAAAGAGAAGTTACAACAAAAAGTGCGAAATTTCTGTCCTTTTTAACTTGTTTCTCGTGGCCGGAAGGCATTCCGGCCACAGCAAGGACATGACCTCTCGCTCCTACTAAATGGGGTTTCGCAGTGGATTCAAAGATAAGAGATCAATGATGAGTAGTAGAAAGTATTCACTTGAATATCGCCATTGTCAAAAGGATTTTGAAGAGTAATATATAAGATTTTGAATCATTGACAGAAATCAAAGGGGGAAATTAGAATATACCCGACCACGTGTTTGTGCACCTTTAGATTCATCCCCAAAATTGTCTGATTTATGCTTTCATGGAACTGTCCATGAAAGCATTAATATGTTCAGTATGAACTTCCATGTGAACTTTCATACAAAATCCATGCTTTGATCACAATAGCTTGTTCTGACATCAAGAAGTATTAACATTGGTGATGGTCATTCATTTCTTTGTACCACCACCAAATATCTTCGTTGATAACCCCTTTATTATGATTGGTGAATTGGCCGGAAAATCGACCGCGGTGGAGAGTCAGCTAACGAAGATTTTATGAGATAACATTAAGTAAATGATTGGTCAAATATGCTCATGATAAAGCTAGATGTCTCACGAAATTAAGCCGGAACTTTGATAGCGATGGTCATGTGACTATCACATGCAATCATAAGTGGGGTGATTTGGAGTCTGGTTATCGTTTCCCAGGTCAACTTTCTTTAATTTGGAGGTTCAAGTTTATCAGTATGTGAGTGTTGAAAGCTTTGAGGCAAGAACAAATAGAGCAAATAAAGACACAGTAGATGGCTTCGTAGGGAATTTCACAAATCACATTCAAAAAGGGTTTCTTCGAAGTCATGCTGCACTGACAACGACGTGTGGTTGTTTCAAATCGGCTACTATCGGCGAGGAGTACCTATTTCGATGGGCATTTCCCGTGACTATTGGGTATTTTCCTCCAACACTGCTGCAACAAAATATCAAGGAAGTCCTTGGCATTTACAAAGCCAAGTGCTCATGAATCATAGTTCGCACCGCTTATGCTATCCGAAAATATGCTAATTGTTTCCTCCCAATTATTGTCTCGAGTCCAAATAGAATGCTTTCCTTTTGAAGTTTTGAAGAAAAAAATGTTCTTCGTGAAAAGCCATCAAATTCTCGAGTTGCTAGTGCTCCATGCGCTTGCCATTATTCGCTATTGAATATGTGTGGAAGCTTGAAGTTGATATCTAGATTCGAAAAATAAATAAATGAAGATAGTGCTCCTGTACGTTTTTGTATGTTCGTGATGGGAAGT
Source organism: Botrytis tulipae (assembly GCA_004786125.1). Taxonomy (NCBI): domain Eukaryota; kingdom Fungi; phylum Ascomycota; class Leotiomycetes; order Helotiales; family Sclerotiniaceae; genus Botrytis; species Botrytis tulipae. Next base: position 28,821 of record PQXH01000211.1, read on the forward strand.
CGCTATCGAGCTATCGATTCTGCAATCATGTCGAGTAATGGTTGAGGACAAGGTGATGATACATGAATTATGAATCCAAAGTCTTGGTTGTGCCTGGTCGTTCTTTCCCACAGAGGGCTGTGAAGCACACCTCCTCCCCAGCTGCATTGTGTTATTTATTTTCCTACTCTCACTTGGTTTCTTTTCACTCCACGTTTACGAAAAATCAAAAGCAACGCCATGTTCTCTCTTGTGGTAGCCTACAGTCTCTTCAGCTACGCGAAAGTTACAAATGCCTACACAAAATTTGATACGACTTGTGCAATTCCAGCAAAATCAACTAATTATGTTTCACCACCTAACAGTCGAGGAACTCTCAATATTCTCTGGACATGTCTATTCACAATCATCATCTGCACATGGGCAATTCAGAATCTCAACGTACCCCAGCAGCGAGCCAGACGATATTCCGGTCTGAAAGATGGTATAAAATGGAGAATCGAAGGTTTCTCGACTAGTCTTAAATGGATGATAGCCACTATCCTTGCGCCAGAGATCCTACTTGCCAAAGCTTGGAGTGATCTCGATGTCGCACGGAAACAGCTCGAAAAGTTTAAAGCTTGGGCTGCTGATGATGATGTCGAGTGGACATTAACCCATACTTTGTTCGCCAACATGGGCGGTTTTGTAATTCGAAGTTGTCCACCATCAAGTGAAAATAGCGATATCGAAGCTAAGCCCAGCGTTGCCCTTGACATTCTCGCCGGTCAGACACCACACCCACCTTCGACTGAGGTTTCTACTCCATTAATGGAATCATCTACTGGATGCGTATCTCCGGATGCCAACGACGCCTCAATCCTAGTTAACGTTTCGGATCCAGGTGTTACAACTGATACCTCTATGAATTATCCCAATCCGTACCATCTGACCGCCCAGCAAATCCTCTCACTTCGACGATGCGAGCATATTCGACTTCCCAACGTCACACTCGACGAAATCAACGACAAAAGCAAAAACGACACTCTTGTACGAATTATCGCAACCACCCAATTCCTCTGGATCATCGCCCAGATCATCGTGCGAGCAATCAACGGCCTAGTAGTCGCACAATTCGAGCTCGCCGTCGTCGCCTTCTCCACCTGCGCATTTCTAATCTACATCCTCAACTGGAGCAAACCCAAAGGCGTTTCAATCCCCTTCACAATTCTCTCCTACGAAGGACCCATCCCCACTCCCCTCCTCGAATTCATGAACAAAGATCTCGATCGTTCATCCATGCTTGACATAATCTTCAACAACCCCTCTGCATCCCTCACATCCGGCGTCCCAATCCCAAACGATACCATCTATCCGTCTTCAGACGAAGAAGAAGCTTGGCTCATCGGCTTCGAATTCGGCAGCATAGTTTTTGGGTGCATCCACGTCGCCGCATGGAACTTCACATTCCCAACCCATCTTGAGCAGATTCTCTGGTGGTCCACCAGTATCTGGTGTACGGTATTCGTACTCATCTACACCCTGATTCCCTACTGCGGCATGATATGCTGTGGCGATTTTCGAAGAATTGCGACGCCTAGAAAGTTGGCTTGGGGTGCGGCTCCCTTGTTCTTTTTATACGCGCTGGCGAGGTGTTTTTTGATGGTGGAAATTTTTAGGAGTTTGTGTTTTTTACCCCCCGATGCGTTTATTGCGACGGTAATGGAGAATGTTCCTTATTTTGGCTGATATGGGTGGTCTAATACGTGTGCTCGGTTGGTATGTACTGGGATTGAAGAGAATGTATACAGTATTATGGTATAATTGGTGTTAATATGAGCTTATGGCGTCAACATGAAAGCAATGCTTTGTTGTTTCTTAATACAATATTACTTCTCTATCGAATTTCTGCGCCGTGAAGTCGAAAATCGGCAAGGTGAACCCCGTCCGGTACGAAAGCCCGCGGCAGAAGGGCTGTAGAAGGTGGACTCAGCTGTATTAGCGATGCCAACTCTTCATCACGTCGCCTGAATTTGTCTCTTGTACAAAAAATGAATGTGGGGGAATGAGTGACCTGGGATGAGTGCGCTACTTCTTATGATGGGCTACACTTTACAGAACTGAAGAGGACAAATTGCGTATGAAGAGTTCATAAAATTGAGTTTCTGAAGCTAGTTGCTCTAATTTCTCGATTGTTGTCATCTGCGTCATAATCATTAAGAATGTTACTGATTATTCATGTCCCAATGTTGACCGATTCCTCCCCTAGTCCATACTGCCGTTATTCGCCGATAGTCTATGCCCTGAGGATTATATCTTAACCTCAGCAGGAATATTAACGCTCTCAAGCTTAAGTCCCTTTTTTAATTCACTCTTGCTTGGCATTTTTCCTCTTCTCATCAACTCTGACGCCTGTGTCATGATTGGATCAAATTGCATAGTACCAACAGCAACGACAGTCTCCCCTTTACAATAATAAGCCACAAACTTTGCTTTCTCTGGCTCGCCCTGCAATACAAGATCATCCCAACCATTGATAGTATTACCACAATATCTGAGTTGTGAGCCAAGTGCTGACCAGAAAATTGGAATGAACGCTTTAGGCTTTGCGGAGGGGTTGTTGATATGTGTGGCAACACTTCTTCCTGAGTTTTGTGCCACATTCCAGTGCTCAATTCGGGCCAAACTTCCTTCGCCACCAGGACCATTATATGGATAAGCTGCGATATCACCAATAGCATAAACGTCCTTCAGACCCGAAACGACGAAATTTTCATCAACTGCCAATGAGCCATCTTCACGGAGCTCAACTGATTTGTTGTCTTTCAGGTATTCCGTTGCAGGACTGATACCTGTTCCAAGGATCACCAAATCTGCTTCAAGGGTCGTACCGTCCTTCAATTGTACACCTCCAACCTTAGAAGAATCCGACTTGGAAGGTACTGCCTTTTCAACACCAGCTTCCATATGGAACTTAACTCCATTTCCTTCCAAAGCCTTTTGGAAAATTCTGCCGACTTCAGCACCCATAACTCTCTCAAGTGGTGCAGATTCCATGCCAACAACTGTAACATCATTATCCTTAGCTGTTGCATTCGCAACTTCCATTCCGATAAATGAGCTTCCAATAATGACAATCTTCTTATTCTTCTCCCCAATAGCCGCCACGATACCCTTCACATGATGAATATTACGGAGGAGAAAGATATTGCCCAACTCTTTGAAACCAGGCAAAGGTAAACTCTTTGGAGATCCACCAGAAGCCAAAACCAACTTCGTATAAGGGAAACTAGAAATTAGGCATGTTAGTATCGTAAACAATTGAGTGCGTGTAGACCTCGTTCCATTATCTCGGATGAGCGTTGTAAGATTTATGACTCCAGATGCTAGGTCGTAAAAATCATGAGAATGGGTACACTTACGAGCTACCATTCTTCGTTGCTACCTTCTTTCCCGAAAAGTCAACACTAGTCACAGTATCATTGACAGTTGTGATCGATCCGTCTTTGAACCAAGCTTCATCCCTCAAAGCAATTTTTGATGCATCATCAATAAGAGCCTTAGACAATTTCGTTCTATCGATTGGTAAGTATCCTTCGTTGCCGATCATGGTAATTGATCCTTTAAAGCCGGCTTCGCGAAGTGCTTCAAGTGTACTGAGAGCACCACTTCCACCGCCAACAATTACTACCTTTTCTGACCCGATTCCTCCGGTAATTCTGATATTTGGTTTTCTGCGGCTACCCTTGATTGTCTCTTCTTCTCCTGTAACATATACCGAACCATTCTTTTCGGACAACTCGAACGAAGGGAGGGCATCGAGAGCAGGGGCATTTTCAATATCTCCATTGCTGGCATTGAAACAAGCTGTCAATGGTACGTTAGCATGTCTCCCTTTGCATGTCCAAGATCATGAATATATACCTCCGTGCCATGGGCATGTAATACGTCCGTCTCCAGTCAAAACACCGTTGACCAATGGAGCACCATAATGTGTACACTTATTGCCTATAGCGGTGACTTTTCCACCAACATTGCACAACAGCACCTTTCCTCCTTCTACACCCTCTACTTCGATTTCTTTTTTCTCTCCAGGCTTCAAATCCAAGGAACTGAGATCCTTGAGCTTATATTCTTGTGCCATTGTTACTTGCGTGGTTGTGAATTGCTTTGCGAAGTTGCTATGCGGAACGTGGGGAACCAACGAGCGGGGAATCAAAGCTTGTCGACTAAGATGTCTTACGTTTCTGGGTACAAAGGATTTGAGAGAGTACATGAAAAGAGAAGAGATGGTAGATGATGGAGATGAATGAGGAAGTACAAGAGAGGGGGATTGCAGAGGTGGGGGGTTATCAATTTGTTTTGCAGTTATGGCGTATTTACGGCTGCGAATGTGGTATGATGATGTCGTCGATTCTTCATTCTCGATCGATTGTATTGGAGGAGTAGAGTGCATGGTAATTCAGAGCTTTTCATTGGACGAGAGAGAAGCTTGAGCTCTTTCCCAGAATGTCGTCACCACTTTTTGGTGGGGTCGTTCGAGAAGCTTTCGGATCGTGCCGTTTCATTGGTGGAGTTATCGATAAGCCTAGCACTAGTACGATTTAAGGTTTAGTTGTTTCTCGTCTCAATACTCGAGTAGCTGGAGGCATTTGCTTTTGGTCCATCTGGATTCTAGATGTACATTGTTCGGAGGGGAACCCAAACTTTGTTACTACCTTTAGGATAATGAACATAGGATCTACTACTTCTTTGATAAATACTACTATCTATCCAGCTCGATTTTGATCACTTCGTTGTCTTTAGCCTGCCTGCTTAGTTTTCAGAGAAAGGTGGACTATGCCGACTTTCTAGGTGATACCGGGACATTTACCATCCATTGAAGGATTTCATAAATGATCTCTCCAACAGCAATACCAGTAGTCTCAGCTGAATTGTCATAAATTGGAGTAAATTCCACGACATCTGATCCCACAATCTTCAAACCTGCTTCCGATAGCCCTCCAATAATTTGCAACAGCTGTGTTGCGAATGTTAGCCCATATAAAACTGTCTAGCATGTTTGGAAAAGTACCTCTCTTGTTGTCCATCCACCAGGTTCAATTGTTCCAGTTGCAGGTGCATAGGCTGGATCCAATACATCAATATCTACACTCAAATACACATACTCATCACCGACGCGTTCAACAATCTTTCGAACCACCTCTTTGATGCCAAGCTTATCAATTTCTCTTGCTCGAATATATGTAAACCCGCATCTTAGATCGTTGTTCAAATCAAAATGTTGATCTTGAAGCGGGCATCGTGTTCCTAGATGCATATTGCTATGATTTGACAAAAGTCCTTCCTCATGAGCAATGTGTAACATGGTCCCATGGTTGACATCAGTGTACTTGGATAGTCCACCGCCGAGCTGTACCGGGTCCCATGTATCAAGATGGGAGTCAAAATGTAAAACAGCAACACGTCCCCATGTTGAGTGGAGAGCTCGGAGAATAGGCAACGCTGAACACGGTTCAATATCCAAGAGCATTCAAGCCATCCAGCCAAGGAGACTTACTAATGGTATGATCACCGCCTATACTAATGGCCCGTATAGCTTTGTCATCGGTATCATTTTTTGGACTTCGCGAGTTGATTGATTTCATGCCATTCTCGAGTTGTTTCAAAGCCAAATGCTTATCAAATGGCGTATTCGAAATGTCTCCACAGTCGACCACAGTGGCCCAGTCGCGGAAAGGATTCACATTATTTTCAATACTAATGATAGTCAGAGTTTTCGTCCTGAGAGCCTATTTGAATGACCGAACTTGCCTCCACCCAAAACCCGGAGACATCCTTCTGGCCCCTTGCCGTGCAGCATTCGGACCAAATCTTGCACCGGGTCTATATGTGACTCCTAGATCAAATGGATGGCCTACAATTGCCACATCGAATGTTCCATCATTCTCGGCATCAAAACAGTCCACAGCAGGTAGATGGGCAAATGTTCCACCTGAGTTGGATATTACATCCTCTTCCTCAAAAGTCCGCCATTCAAATGTTGGTTTCAACGCAACCGGTTCTTCTAATTCTAAGATCCCATTTTCATGAGGGGCAAAAATAGATGAGGCGATGAAATTTTGATATTGGTTGTTGGTAAGCTTTAATGGTCGCTGATATGGCCCTGAAGGAGCGATTGTCGCGATTGCAGCGGGTAGAAATGTAAAAAATGGGATGAGAGAATGAAACATTGTGATAACTTGACTTGGATCTAAAAGTTAGGAAAATCCTTCATTATGTATTCTTGTGCCAATACTTATTATCGACATTGATATACATGTGTGATAAATGTTATGTAGTAATCTTTGAAGATCTCGATGTCTTCGGACAACTCATGGTTGATCTGGATTTAGGAAGTCCATGCGAACCCCACTATTTTACCAACAAACGGCTAGACCTTATCGTCAACCGTTCATCTGATATACCTACATCATCAAAAGTATATCCTCTTATTATATTTTGCCATAAGAGTCATACATTGTGGCAGTACTAGGCCACAACTTCCATTTGTCCAGATATTGGAATTCGTTTTGGGCCTCCGAATACTCGGTGAGGCAATGAGGCTTTGTGCTTACAATGATTAGTCATGTGTCCAAGTAAACCTGGCCTTTTGCTCAACCTCGGACGAGTGCCGACTTCAGCCACTCTTCACAGATTGGACGTCTTATCACAATGATTGTATGACCGTCGATACACCATGCAATATACTCAGAGATGATTGGTATTATTGGGCTACGTAAAATTCAATCAGTCATTGTCGCGCTGTGAGACCCAGAGAATCCTCAGCCGCTGAACATGGGAGGCAAGCGCCAACAGCCGTTAGGCAGTCTGGAATACAGGTGGGGTTGATGAGATTTTATAATATGATATAAGGAAGTTCTGCTTTGAACTCTGTTGTTTCTCGATTTCTTTTTCATCATCTTATCTTGTTGTTAATATTTTGCAAATCGTTTTATCTTCATTATTCACTGTATATTCAATCGAACGAGCCCCTGGATATCGAACGAGCCCATCGGTTGTACAGAAGTATCGTACAATCGGTAAGTAGCTGATCTTGGGAGCTTAAATATGTCGGTACCACCATCCCCAGGGCTGGGCAAGCTCAACAAGAGGTTCAACAAGATGGCTTCACCTTTACCCCCTCCACCCCCTTCTTGTGGCTCTAGCGACGATGATTCTTCCGACGACGAGTCTCAAATGGTTCTTAAACAAGGACCAGGAGGCAATATCGTCTTCGTTCCAGCACCGGATGTGAAGAAGACCAAGCACATATCACCTCAAGATGCCATAGATGAATTCTGGGCCAAATTTAAGAGCAAGACACCAGGAAAAGGTACGTTGCGAAGCATCCACTCTTAAATCCCTAACATACATACTGATTTGCATTGATAGCCTCTACTGTCTTGCCTAAGAACCTTTACACAACAAAAGCCGGTCAGAGGGCATCCAAACCAGTCACAAGAGGCAAAAACGCCGTTGCATCATATGAAGAAGCAGCAGCACTTTGTAAAGCAAAAGTTGCAAAGATTGTCAAAGAATGTCGTCGAGTAAATCAAAAATATCGCGATCCACATTTCGATATCGAGTTTGATCTGAAATGGGGCAAAGGCGATTGTCTGCAAATGCTCGAGAACACAAGTGAAAGGTTAACACCAACATTCCGTCCTGGATCTGTCAAAAGAGTCGGGGACATATTTGACAATCCTCAATTCTACGTCAACCAAGCAAGCGCAAATGATATTAGACAAGGCCGTGATGGTGATTGTTGGTTCATGGCAGCTCTCTGCACATTGGGAAATAAGCCTGGCTTGATTGAAAAGGTCTGTGTTGCCAGAGATGAGGAGATTGGTGTTTATGGCTTCGTCTTCCATCGTGATGGAGAGTGGAGATCAGAAATTATTGACGACAAACTTTATTTGACGAAACCTGATTACGATGAGAGTTGGATTGAACGCAATCTCATCGAAGATCGCCAGCGCATCAACTCTGAAGAGGATTACCGCAAGATCTATCAGAGCAACTCTGGTGCGTTGTATTTCGCGCAGTGTGAAGATCCAAACGAAACTTGGTTGCCGTTGCTTGAGAAGGCATATGCAAAAGCTCATGGAGTAAGTCTATCCATCAAGAATTCATAAATAATACACTGACATGTCATAGGATTACGCAGCGATTGAAGGAGGTCACACTGGTGAAGGACTCGAGGATCTTACTGGTGGCGTCACAACTGAAGTTTTCAGCACAGACATTCTCGATAAAGAATATTTTTGGAAAGAAGAATTGCTCAAGGTCAATAAAGACTTCCTCTTTGGTTGTGCTGCCGGTATCTTCTGGGGCCGTGGTAATAGAAAAGGTATCTATGAGGGTCATGCATATTCGATCCTACGAGCTGTGGAGATTGATGGCCAACGACTTGTTCTGTTGAGGAATCCCTGGGGCGAGGGCGAATGGAAGGGTGCATGGAGTGAGTTGAATCTCTCAGTCATGTAGATTGTGTTTGTATTAACTTGTGATAGGCGATGGAAGCAAAGAATGGACACCAGAATGGATGAAAAAACTCGAGCATCGTTTCGGAGATGACGGTTCATTCTGGATGTCTTATGATGATCTTCTAAAAAAGTTTCAAACATTTGATCGTACAAGATTATTCACCGACGAATGGAAAGTTACTCAGTCATGGGCGTCTATGGAAGTTCCATGGACTGTCAATTATCATGATACGAAATTCTCTTTCACTCTCGACAACGCAGCGCCTGTTATGATTGTCCTCTCTCAACTCGATGGCCGTTACTTCTGTGGACTCGAAGGACAATACCGATTTGAGTTATCTTTCCGTATCCACAAAGCTGGCGAAGAAGATTACATTGTTCGAAGTCATGGTAACTACTGGATGCGTCGATCCGTTACTGCCGAGTTGGAACTTCCAGCCGGCGAATACGACGTATTGATGAAAGTCAAAGCTTTCAAAGATGGTAGTTCTTTACCAGTCGAGGATGTTGTTCGTAACAATGCGAAAAGACGTCGTGACAAACTTTCTCGAATTGGTCTATCTTACGATCTAGCTCATGCTAAGGGAGTTGTCAGAGAGACTCCCGAGGAAAAGAAAGCTAGAAAGGAAGCCGAGGAGAAGAGAAAGGACAAGGCGAGAAAAGAAGTCAAGAAGCGATTGATGAAGGAAAAGAAGAAGAGGGTTCATAATGATAATAAAGAAAAGCGAAAGCTTCAAGAAAAGAAAATCAAGCGTATGGCGAAAGCAAAGACTAAGAAAGCCAAGAAGGAAGCTAAAGAAGCAGCTTTAAAGGCTGTTGAGGAAGAGGCCAAAAAAGCAGCTGATGAAATTGCCAAGGTCATTGCAGAGCGAACTGCAAAGGACACTAGTGATAAAGATTCAAAGACCGACGAGAAAGTTGTGGAGGTCAAATCCATCGAAATTGAATCTAGAGATGGCGAGAATATCTCGGCTAGTGATGTCTCGTCTGATAAATCATCAGAGACTGAGAAGCCGGCAACAATATCTATACCCATGTCAGAGGCACCTGAAACCTCAACATCCACGAGTGGATCAGCCAATACGGTGACTGGGACTAACTCAAGCGACGACAAAGTTATCCAAGTCAAGGCCATAAACGTCGATGTCAAATCAACCAGCGTCACCCCACAATCAGCGCCTACCCTCACTAGCCTATCAATTCCGATTCCACCCAAAGCCCCCATCGACGACGATGATGACTCTGATCTTGAATCCATTTGTTCCGACATCTCTGACATAACCGTCGGCGTTCTAGACGATGTACTTGAAACCGAAGCTAAAGCAGCTCGTCCCCGTTCACCAACCAAAGGCGATGAAGAAGACGAAGATGAGTTCGAGAAAGATCCTTGGAATGCTGTTTTGGTAGTGGGCCTCAGAGTTTACAGTAAGGAGAGTGCTGTGACAGTACAAGTCAAGAGGGAGAGAAAATGGGAGGAACCACAGAAGAAAAAGAAGAAGAGAGATATCATGGGAGAAGAGATTAGTAGTGATGAGGAAGAGGATGAGGATCCAATGGAGATTGGAGAGAAGAAATTGGATGTAGATGATTCGGCAGCTGATGCGGCCGATCAGGCGGTGGAAGCGTTGGTGGATAGTCCGATTGTGGAGAAGGGGGATCCGATCGTTGAAGAGGGAAAGGGGAAGGGCAAGGAAGAGGAGAAGAAAGAAGAAAGTGAAAAAATCGAAGAAACTCCGACCACTGAGATAGAGACTGACGAAACGAAATCCGGAACTGCAACCCAGGAAGTAGAAACCGAGACCAAGAAGATTGACGAAGCCAATGTCGAGGACTCTACTACTGGCTCTACTCTCAAAGTAGAAGTGGAAGTTGAGGTCGAAGTCGAAGTTGGCGCCAAGGAAGAAAGTAAGAAAGAAGGAGAGGAACAGGAACAGGAACAGGAAATTGCTAGTCAGAAGGATAGCGAGGAGAGTTCCTCGGTCGTTATCGTTTAGGTATTTTGGGTTTCGGACGGAACGGAATAGGCTTAATGGTAAGCTTTTTGGTGAGGATCACTGGACAGGATTGGTTTATTTTCTTTTAATGATTCCCCTCTTTCTTATTGGTTTTCTGGTGTGTTTTTTGGTCTCTAGACGAGTTAATGGATAGTTTTACGAATCGGTATCAGGAACTGGCGGGTCCATAACTCCTCTCTTTCGTATTGGTATTTTTGGGCGGAGGAATGAAATGGATGACACATTCACTAGATTGCTTGGTAGCTCGATAGTAGATACTTGGTAGATAGATATTCCGAATTCTAGGCGTTGATCTTATGAATTGGCTCAATACTGATCTGGTTTGATGTGGTGTGATTTGATATTCGGACTGTGGGTTCTCAATTGTAAGTGTCTATGCCGATGCCTCGCAATGAGAAGCCAACATGATCCTAGCATCTCTATTAAATACCGGTATCTATCTTCCTTGGCCACTTCCTGACAAGTCTCAATTGTGATTAACACGTGGACATAAGATCGTTCATCTATCTGGATCCATCCATCACCTCATGCCATCAGAAAGTATAGAACTCCGCCGCTAAGAAAACCAGGTTGCTCTTGTAGTTTACCATCTTGTGGTAAGTGCATTTAGCTTCAAATTCGCATACTTTCTGACAGCATGTGTACCCAGGTAAAAACATCCATCACAGCCTGCCTCTAAACCTTATTTCAACCTCTCTCGTATATATTCTTCATGGTTCATCACACAATTCTATACTAAGAGAAACTATCATGTAAAGAAATCCACTTCCTGTTTAGAAAAATTGGGGATGGGGAATTATTGCGGAGTTGGTTGTCGTTGAAGGGCGTGCCGCCTACCGGGACCCACTATATGCTGAGAATGACTAAGATGAGCTTTTCGGAAGAAGTTGCTTCTTTCTTTTGAGTTTGAGAGATCTTTTTATTTATTTTTGTTTTTATTGATGGCTTCCCTATTCTGAATATGTGACTCCTCTGGGACTCCATGATTGATGATGTTTCAATTGAGTTGATCTGGATTTGGAGTCGTCGATGTCGAAATGAAAGTGTTTGGAGAGCAATCAACACTTGACGGCTCGCTCAGCACGCATGATTATGCATAATTGAGGAATTGGACTGGTTTTTCTACAGATTATAAGTAAGTCTTCTTGTAAAAGGGAAGAGGATGATTCTGACTTACCCTTTTAAAGGTTGATAATACAATGTTGCTCCACGTAGAGTTGCTGTTGGGGAATTCTTCACGCAACTTGACGCGAGATCTTTCTCACACCCTTCTTTCACACCAAAGAACTCGATAACATCATTCATTCCTTCGATGACTTACAACAAAAATTCTTTGACATTTTGACTGAGACGAATGATTGATAGTAACAAGGATGAAAGAAAATGGGCTCTCAAAATACAATGCCAGATCAGAAACGTTTCTATTATCAAACCTCATCAATCATACAACACCACAGAATCGACTTCTCACGCATCAAAATTAATAGGAATCTGAATCTCAAAGTTTTCCTTAATTACCAGGATATCTTTAGGGTATGTAGCTAGACCTTAACGAATGAGATCCCAGCCCAAATGGGTATATGATCCATCAAACAAAGTACACGAAATGTAGAGCAAACCACGTACGAATCCTTCTCTACGCAATCCAGAACCAGATCCTCTCCAACATATTTCTTGGTTTCAAATCTGGCCATTGGTCATCCTCTGCATCCAAGGCTGCCTTACCAGTGTAGATATCGGCATCAGCTGATGGGATCCACTTGGTGCGCTTGAAAATCTTCCAGAATCCGTATAGCAAGAAGAAGATTGGAATTCCGATGTATGCGGTGAGGAAATCTACAGAAGTTAGGATGAGTCTCACAAATTTCAGTGCAATTACTTACTGGTAACATTCCAGTGAGAGTGGTTCTCGCCAACAAAGACATCAAATCCATTGAAGAGAATGATCATGACGAAGAAACCCAAAGCGATCCAGGCCGTGTATGGCTGGAACTTACTCTTGAAGACAAGAGTGTTTCTATCGACACCTTGGGCTTTCAAAGCACTATGGAATTTAATGTACGCGACGCAAATGGAGCACCAGGTGAAAAGGGACGCAATGGTGGTCAAATTTTGGAACCACGTAAACGCGGTTGAGGCGCCACCGGAACCGACTGACAAAAATGTGATAAGCGAAATCGAAGCTGTGCACAAAACAGCCCAGTATGGAACACCTGCCTTGCTGCATCGGAGAAGGAATTTTGGGGCTTGCTTGTTCTGAGCAAGGGCGAACAAGTAACGAGAGCCGGTATACAAAAAGGCATTGGCGGATGAAGTGGCGGAGGTTAAGATAACTGCATTGATAATCGATGGCAATGCTGGAATACCGGCGTTTTGGATACCAATAACCCATGGAGATCGAGCAGCACCTGCGGCGCCTTCATCTTGAGCCTTGAGTAAATGTTCATCGCTGGAGGAAACAAGGACACCAATAGCCAATGAACCAAGGACATAAAAGAACAAAATTCTCCAGAAAACTCTGCGGACAGCCTTTGGAATGTTCTTGCGTGGATTTTCGGCTTCACCAGCGGCTACAGCGACCATCTCAACACCACCATAAGAGAAGGCGGCGTTAACGAGAGTTGAGAAGAGACCGAGGAATCGACCTGTGTCTCCAGTGGAGTCGTATTTCAACATGAACTGTCCGTGTTTCCAGTAACGGAAACCAAGACGATCATGCTTAGGATTTCCTCCGAGGTCCACAATGAATGCCATGATCAAAAGTCCCACGATTGTAATAATTTTGATACTAGCGAAGATAAACTCGGCCTCGCCGTAGATGGACACAGCGAAGATGTTAAGGCAGATGACAAGAACGATGATTAAACTGATCCATGCGGCGACACTGATATGCACTGCTCCCGGCCAGTATTGAATGACGACTGCAGCAGCTGAGATTTCCGCACACAGGGTAATCGCGGCAGAATACCAATTCTATTCGATCACCATAGTCAGCATAAGCTTGTGGAATCAGATCCCGAGTGTATCATCTTAGACTTTTGTATCTCGATACTCCACAGCAGGGTTCCATAACGACTTTACGAGAGTCAATGAGTCAACTTACATTCCATCCGACAGCAAATCCGAGCGCATCATCAACATAACGAGCAGCGAATTGTGGGATAGCTCCAGGTAGGGGTAACCATGTAGCCATCTCACCCAAGCACTGCATCATGGCAAAGATGGCAATACCAGTGATACTATAACCCAAGAGCATCGAGAGAGGACCGGCTTGCGTAAGAGCACTTCCAATACCCAAGAAAAGACCAGTACCAATGGTACCACCAAGCGCAATAAATTGAATGTGTCTCGATTTCAGTCTGCATGTAAAGTTACAGTTAGATTTCGTTGCTCATGAATTATTAGATTATACGTGAGCCTTACCCTCGAGAAACGTAACCATATTCTTCAGCAGTCTCAATGTTTCCGTAAAGCTCACCAGCTTCTTGCAAACCAGCAGCTTTTGTTGCATGACCAGTAGACGGATCTACATATTGGGAACCAGCATGATTTCCGTTGTAGTCAGGCGACGAGGACTCGTCGACGTTGTAGTGTTCCTTCTCCATTATTGTGGTTGTGAAAATGGATCGATATTGACGAGGAGGGAATGGGGAAGGAAAGAGGTAATTAGAAGAAGAGGGAGGTCGAGCAACTTTATACAAGCACAACGATTGAAGGTGAATGATACCCAAGAGACGTGACTAGTGAATTAATATTTGGGCGGTTCAACCTACCCTGCTGTACGAAAACGCCATTACAAGCCCTCCGCAGCTGCAAGCTGTTTCAATTTCCAGCTCCTCGGCCCATCAGATGTGATGGGAAAATTCAAACTGGATAACCAAACGCAGATTGGCCAGGCTCAAAAGCGATTACCAGGGTTTGAAAACGGGGGCGCCGTCAACTATAATTCATTCTTCGATCCGAATGTGAATTAGTCGCTATTCATATTTGAAAGTATTTGGATGGAAATCTTCCTTCGTTATCAGAGAGCATGGATTCGAGGATTCTTGCTGAAATTCGCTAGGGTCAATGTGATTTACTGGCGCGGAATTTAATTCGTGTTAAACGACAAGGATCGTTTGAATACACCATTCAACGCAATATCAGTAGGCTTGCTAGGGCAGGTCGTACAAGCTGTGTAGGTTGCAGAGCATTTGCTGATGCCTTGAATGCCACCTGCAACATTTGACTTAGCATACTGCTGCATACGGGTTAAATAGGCATCCGTTAAGCCCAAGTTTTACGAATAAAGTTTTATATATATCTGTGAGAGCGCCCAGACACAACAAGACCGTAACGACAGCTAACTTGGCTCACAATGCGAAGGAAGGACGTGATGACTCTCACTTTCTACGATGACAGGTTTCGGTCTAGGTCTAGCTGGTATTTTCGGAGAGCCCGCCGATTGACCTGCCATTTTAGAGGAGCAGCCGAGATAATACTTCTCATATTCGACACAACCTGGGACGAAAAACGCATATGAGAGATTCAATATTCCCATTCATTAACCTTATTAGTTTTTGAGATACGAGATTACATCTAACCAATTATACAATCCAAACACAAATGGCATTGTTAGGGATACCTAGCTGATAAGCTGACTAGGGAGGATCTAACAACAACCAATAACCGAGGCCTGAAAGAGACTATTTTGAGCTTAGTGTATTTTCATTAGCTCAAGGGTCCGATGCTTAGGTGGGGAATCTCATGAGAATCTAACGAGACGGGAGCTTGCAGGCTTACGTATGGTGTGCTGACAACTTAATCAAGCTTCAGCAAAGGTCTAGCTTTCGAAGAGTTTAAGTATACAGATCCTTCAGATCAATGGTTGATCACGTCAAAAATTAGCTGCTAGCGACACAAGACTTCTTATCGCAGAAACAACCCGATCAAATAAGTAGTCTAAGAGCACAAAATCTCCGTGTGACCACAAGGAAGTCATACTGTATGAGGAATTATTCCTAAATCGAGAAAGCCACAACCTTGGATTGAACGCAGGCCGGGGGCGATGCTTGTTTCACTACAGTGAGCAGATAGAGAGAACACGAGAGCTCTCTCTAAAGGAGGAAGAAGGCCCGTACCAAGAGTCATTGTCATACATAACACCAAAAGGTGGTAACTATTGCAGATACTCTGCTGTTGTCTTTCTCGAATGAAGTAAGTTTCTGGAATTATGCATCGAAGGTACAGTTTCCGTGGCGACATGGTCGAGCCTTGTCCAATGACTCCAATCTGTGTGGATGCTCACAACTTTACAGGGGACCCATGTCTTCCTCTCCGCATACCCCAACCTTGCCAAGATACGAATGATAAGGACCAGGCGAATGGCAAGATCACATCACCCTCCATTTCAATATGATCCCACCACTTTCTTGCATAAAAGTTTCTGTCAACAAGCATTCAACAAGCACTTTGCCACGATATTCCATAGAAGCTAACGTGCTTCCACGGGAGAAGCATTAGAACTTCTAGAAAAAGTCTCGAAACGGATCGTATCGTGAATCAATACTGATAGTTGATTTTCGATCTTTAGCACACACGCACGCGTGCAAGATAGACCCGTAAAATAATCGCGAGATAAGTTCTAGACTAACCAACCGTTACACTTTCGGATTCATTGACCGACCGGACATTTTCCTTATCTTCGAGCACCTGGTCAAATTGAAGCTCACGTCGGAGAGTGGACAGACATTGACAATTCTTACCGGGACATAATCTTATTACATCTCAAGGGTCAATTTTAGGGTGGGCCCTGATAAGGAAGGTCAAAATAATTGTGCTAACTACTTATGGATCTGCGACCATTCAATCATCCCTTCTTTTGATATCCTCATATTAGGTACATATGTTACGATTAATGGTGACAGAGTTTCTGTCGTACGAAAGATCCTTTACTACAGCCCGAAGCTTGAGGTATTTATGTACGTACGCTTCTATCCCATCTCGTACCACAAATCATCATCTTCCACAAGTACATACTTCCTGCGCATTTTATGTAATAAGTGCATTCGATGCAATGTTGTCAATTGAGGTACGCAAGGAGAATCTTGATCATGTGAGGCGGGGAAGTTAAGCTGATAATAGGCTATGCTCTTCTTCTTGAACGAGGGTCTTGGCCGAAGTAGAAACAAGCTTGCGCCGAGTGTATCCGCTTTTCTCCTCGGTTGACATCCCGTTCTCTACAAACTAGTTCATTCATGTGGTCAAATCCAAAAAGCTATTATTATGTATCGTTCTTGGAAGTCTAAGCGTAATTGAATAGCTTCATTTTTCTCGAGTCGCGTGTTTTTTGAATGGGAACACTTCAGTAACACTCATGAGCATAAGCCACTATCGGGCGCTGGACCTGTCTCAGATTTAGGCGTGAGATGTCATTAAGTACCAAGTGGGGGGGTGTTCATTGCTTAACGTGTTTTCGCCGCACGTACGTAGGCCTCTTGAGGGAAAAGATGATAAGGGACGAACTTGATTTGTGTGTTGAACCTTATAAAATACCTTAAATAAGACGGTATGCGAAGTGATGAACTGTAAGATCTTACTATCGATCAAGAAACTAGGCGTGTTGTTTTATTTCAACCAATCTTGGCTTGTCCCTTTCTGTTGGTACGGCCTTCCTCATCTGATTTCGAATAGCTTTCAGGCTATGCGAGTAATGGTACATTGAAATTAATTCTGCCTTGGCAAATCCGTTATGAAGTTCTACATGGTCGTGGGTTTTTACCGGGAAATCAATGGACAAGGTGCTAATCTCTGAGTGTTGTTGGGGTCTTGTCTCGAGTCTCTGGTCAAAACATGATTCAAAGACGCAAGGCTAGGCATCCGCTGTGTATTTGAATCACACTTGCAAGACACTAGGCAGATGGGCAAATAGATAGGCGGACCACGGGGTTGAATCCTTTCGTTTATGATAATGTCAGAATGAGGTGAGCAGTGAAGCGCGATAATCTACCAGCTCTGATATTGATTTGTTTCCGTGCCGCGGTGAGGCGCTTATTGTTTGATGAAAGTAGAGGCATGGCGGTGAGATTTTTCCCGTTGTTATCTCTCTTCTGTTTTTTGTTTTGGTTAGTTCCGTTTCATTTCCGTTGTGGCAAATTTATATCTCGGACTTGGTTGGGGTTGTATCGCATTGTCTGGCGACATTCACCTGTGAGGATGTCAGAACCAATGAATCCGTCTGCAAAAAGAGTTTTGTCAAGGGAGGCAATGAGATGCTAGCATGCGGCAACTTTCCTCTCCTATCTTTGATTTTCTGAGACCTTCATATGCTCGCTTTGTGCACCAAGATTCAATTGCACCTGCGTGCATAGCGTCAACTTCGATTTCATCGCCCATCGTGATATACTGAATAGCTCAGTGGGCAGTATGATACTCTACCAGGCCAAATAATTATTAAAGCTGTTGATCTTCTCAGGCATTCGTGGTTCTTGATGGACAAGTAACGACCCAGGAGTCAGTTCAGACTCAACCAGTTGGATGAAATAAGCTATTTGGAATTCAATTCTCAGGATACTCAATCATCAAGTTCTGATTTGGTGCTATACCAACTCTAAATTCTTGATGTCACTAATCAAGCCAGGTTATTAAATTTGATACAAGATCCTTGTGACCCCGGTTGATATAAATAATCGTCTGATGAAACTATCCCGGGGAGTAAGCATATTCGAATAGAGTATTTGAATCGTTCACACAACTATCCCAAAGTCAAACTAACAAGATCATGAAAGTTGCGATATCGTTCTTACGATCCAAGCAAATTTTTAGACTGATTTGATTCAGATCACAATATGAGTGAGAAGGCCCGGCCTTCAAAATATTATCGTGAGAACTTCAAGACAAAGGCAAAGATATTTCGAGACAATACTTTCAATATCTCAATTCTAGCTTCTATTTTTGAGGCCCGCTTACCATGATGCAGGATTCAAAAGAGCTCTCAAAACTTCAGTAACTGTAGGATTAAGTTGAACTGCTTTCAAAATGAGTTATAGATAGGCAACTTTCTTTTCCTCATACAGGAAAATCCATTGATGTTTGAATTAGCCATTCTATTTCGTATTGTTCGATCCTCGTGGCAATTACAAGAATTTTAACCACATAATATTCGTTAAAGCACATTTTGGGAGGAGCACAGATGTACACTGCCAGCCTACCTGATTTCTATTGCTGTAGAACTTGAAAACTTAATATTTGACGCAACGCTTGGAGGAAATGAGAAGGTCTGTTTCTCGAAGCTTCAGGTGTGGCATTTCGATCTCGGTGGCTAATTCCTATTGAGAAGATCCTTCATTTCAGGGTATTTTCACTGTAGCGTCCTTCGAGCGCTTGAGGTATCTAAGGGAGTAATTGATATTTCCGAGTCCGATTTTACTAGGTTTACAGAAGAAAAATGGACTGAAAAACGAGAATGTACAACGTTCAAGGGATTTTGAGACCAATGGAAAGGGGTTGTAGAAGCCTTTCTGCTACTGTCTATGAGAGGATATTTATATTGTTGAGATGATTATGCTGGAGTCGGGGGATGGGAGAATAGAGTTGAAGTATGGGATACAACAAAAAAAAACTATGAAATGAATGTTGAAACGAGAGAGGAGGTTAACCATGGAGAGGGGTATGATTATGGAAATCAGATAAGTGAATAGCATTTGCAGACTATTGCTGTCATGAATTCTCGTCGCCAGGTTAAAGAGTATATTGTAATCATTCTGAATAACTAAGAGATGTATGTTGAAATTGATAAAATGGGATAGATATCATGGATCGCTTGACACAATGAGCAATGCTATATGAGAAATGTTTATCAAAGAGCCTTCGCTGATATATTTATGTGTGAGTAGCACAGCGACAATCCTCCTTCCTGGCAGCGCTTGTGCTGCAGTATTGTATATAAACCAAACAGAAAAACGATCTTGAACCCTTAGAATGAAAGCTAGGGGTTAGCTAGAATGCTCGATGAATGTGTTAGTTCTGCTGCTGGAAGCTTTCTGTGATCAGATAGAAACAAAAATCGAGAAAGATGAGAAAGATTTGCCCAAGACGACGCCCCCCATCTGTAGCAAGGAAGGGGTCACCGGTCAACGCTCTAGGAGAACGGGACGGGATTACGAGTATTTAGTAGATCCTGGGGCTTATAGAAACCACCTTACGTGGAGTCTACGAGATCTCATTCTATACTCTGCACTATAGAATTAGGCAGAGGTCAGGGTGCCGATGTTAACGTTTGTCCATTGACCATTGACCATATGTACCATGATGCTAACGATTTTAGGGTACTTTGGTGATTATCTCTCCCTGGTCATCATAGTACAATATCTTCTTTCCACGGAGCTGGTGTCAAATATGTACAGAATGTTTAGAACAAGAAAAGATCATTCATGTTTGTGCTAGAATGAAGAGTCGAAATGCCAAAGCGACATACGCAGGTTTGCTCAGGTACATATTTGACGAGAAGGAATATTTGGTAGAGAATTAAATGGTTCTCAATTGAAAAAAGAATTTGGTGAGATAGTTAGTGGGATTTCTTTTTGGTTTCGTGGTGAACGAGTAGCCTTTTAGCTTTACAAGTTAAGAATTTCAGAGTTGTATTCGACCTCAAACGATAGAGCTGCGATTTTTCAACTGGTTCCGTATGTTTAGTCTCATTACTGGAATCGACTTCACTTAACGGAGCCTCAGAATTTCAGGTCGTTGGAACATGCCATCGTGTACGTTTAACTTTCAGTCATTCGATTCTTGTGTTGTGAACAAGAGGCTTCCCTTCCTCCAGATTCCTCAACATATCGTGATAATCCACATCTCCACATGATGCAGTCGCATCAGAATTGATAAACATCTTGACCATCAAATCATTTCCTCAATTTCTTTCCAAAAACAAGAATACCAACTCCAAAATTCAATATTGCGATACTGAACCTTCCGCCGTCGTCAAAAAACCAAGAAGTAAGCACCCACCAACATCACATATCAACACCCCCAAATTCGGAACCTGCCGAAAATCCCACTATACCCTATTTAGTCTAGCCTCTCCAAAAATGACCTGATACCACTCCCTCGTCACACCACCATCGTGCTATTGTCCAACTTTTTCTACAGTCTCTCTACCCAACATTCCATCCCGATATTTTCCTTTCCCATTCTTCCGAGTTTTCTATAAGCGTATCATGTAATCAAACATACCTCTTTGTAAACCACACAATCCTATTGGATCATAATTTTCCAGCCCGGTAAGATGATTGAAGGAAGCGATTTCAAGCGAAGAGATCAGGAGATTTTGTACGCATGGTCTGCGGCGATGGTCATTTTCGCATGATGTTTTGGCGGGATGGGATCATGATGGTTCGGTTTGGGATGGAGGGTTTGGAGGCTGTGGTTTGGCTGGAGAGGTCTTTCGGGATACTGAGCATGGTGTTATGTTATCGTTGAGTCAATTGATGTATATCTTATTTGTATATATATGCATCCTCACTGTCGTGTTACGGTTCTTGCATATCATATCATATCATACCATACAATTCAATCAATCATACAGTGTATACAACTACCAATCACTTCACTCAATCACAACACACACAAAAACATCACTCCTCACAAAAATCATCCAACCAAACCAATCAACCAATAAAAGAAACCCCCCACAAAAGAAACCATGTCCCCAATAATCCGACAAGTTGCTTCCCGCCGCACCGTTTCCATCCTCACCCGAGCCCGCCAACTAGCACGTGGCTTCGAACCACATCCATTCGAACGCTATCCCCTTTCTCAACAGGCTGCTAAAGCTGACTGGGGCAAATTGGTTAAGAGGACTGCCGGAAATGCTGTATTGTAAGTTCTTTCTCTTTCCTTTCTCCAGGCTGGCTCCCTTGAGAGCTATTTCGAACAAAGGTGATGGGAAGGAGACTAATGCAATGTGTATAGATATTTCCCCGGTTTTGCACTTGTGCTCGGATGGCCATTGTTGGCTGAGAAGGCCCTGAGGAGAACTTGAGTTAGAGTAAGGCGGGTGGAAGAAGATACAGGACGGGTAGAAAAAATATATGTATGGAATGCATAGCGGGGCGGATGAGCTGTTTCTGGTGCATAAGTGATGGCGTTTTCGGATAAGCATTTGGGAGGGATTTTGAGATAGATGGTGGTTAGTCCATTTTCGGAGAGATAAATGAATAATACAAGATATAAACATACACAACAGTACGATTCCATGGTTTTGTGATATTGTAGAAATGAGTCTGAGAGCTATACAACATGTGGATTGGGGTCTGAAGTCTTGTATTTTGCAATATGGCCACTCAGCCCCAGACATGCGAGCCCATCTATTATGCAAGGATAGATTACACGATGTGCCGCTACACACGAAAATTCAAATACAAGCTATAGTACAACAACAAAATCTTGTGGATACAATCTCATCTCTTCTTCCGTTTTGGCGTCTTCTCCAATTCTCCAGGAGCATTTGCGATATTTGCTAAAACAGCATCCTCTTCCTCCTGCTTGACAATACCAGCCTCAGACTTTAATTGAGCTTTCTCTTCAGGGTTCAGCGGTATGTCCTTGCCATCCTCCTCGGCCTTGATCGTTTCCGTTCGCTCAACCACATGACCCTCCTGATCTGTCTTGATCTTTTCCTCTTTAATTTTTCTTCCGATTGTAACTTTGCTTCTATCGGCTGCTTTACACAATCCATTCATTCCCAACTCACAGCTTCCGCATTTCTTCCCAACCGGTAAACAGACAGTTTGTCCAAACCCAACTAGCAACCAATTGATCTCGTGCCATAGTTCTTTGGGCAACCAAGCTTGTAAAGCTAATCTTGTTTCCTCTGGTCCTTTGGTCGTGTGCCAACCCCACATATTCGTAATCCGATGAACATGTACATCGACACCAATTCCCTCCGTTCTACCCCAAGCACTACTCATACACAAATATGCCATCTTTGGACCAACTCCCGGCAAAGACATCAGGCCCTCAATAGTATCCGGTATATCGCCGTTCCATTGATCTCTAAGAATTTCCGCCGCAGCTTTGATATACTTCGTCTTGTTGTTATGAAATCCCACCACCCAAATCAACTCATTCAACAATTTCGGATCCACAGCCAATATATTATCCAAGGTCAAACCAATCGGCGCACCTTCCTTATGAGCAGGTAACTCCGTATAAAGACGATTCATCGCAACCGCATTCGTAGTATCCTTAGTCTGCGAAGACAACATCAAAGCCGTCAAGGTATGATATCTCTTCGTTTTCGGATCAACAGTCTCTTGTCCCAATTTATCACATCCCATCGTATCCACAGCTGCATTTTGCGCAACGCCCAATTTCCGCATCTCCATTACGATATCGTAGACTTCGCGCCAATCATTGGGAGGCTGAATTTCTATCTCTCCGGTATCTTCATTCTTGACTTTACGCGCGGGTTTGCGTACTCGACTTGTTTTCGACGGAGGGGAAAACGCGACAGTATTCTCGATTTCAGTCTTGATTGTCGTTTCGTTGAGAGATTTTTTCTTTATGGAAGTCTTTGGAGCAGAATTTCTCTTTCTTTTAAGACTCGAAGTTGAAGGAATGACATCTTCAATATCTGGGGTTGGCGATTTATCTTCATCCTTGATCGGAGCATTCAAAGCAAACCGAGATAGAGATCTTGTAGAACGTCTTGGTGAGGTGGACGTTGCATTGATTATCTTCGCAGTATCTTTCGATATTCTCGAGGTTCGCATGATGGAAATGTGAAAGATGAAGACCAAATTTTGGCTTCAATCTGGGGCTGAATCTGGGTGGCCATTTTGTTATATCGAAGTCCTTAATCTCCGGTAAGCTAGCACGAGAATGATGCGTCGGCTCGTGCTCAGGCGTGTTAATTGAAAAGATTCGCTTACATAATTATCTAATTTTGTCCACCATCACACCAATGAAATCTCTCTAGTTGGAAATCCAAAGCAAGAATCACAACACTCGTAGAAGGAGATGTAGGGTTGAATATACCTAATTAAAGGAGTAGAATATCAAAGCTGATAATATAATTACGTCAGGTGTGTTTACTTTTCATTTCCGATAAAGTCACCCTCCTGAATCTGCTCACAAACCCGCTGGTAATGATACACAATCTGGTTGCCATACCGGAGAGAATGACTTTCTACAGAATTTATCTGATCTTGCCCTTTCATATTTCCTGCGAAAATATTGATATACATTTGGAGAACTCTATCCCCTATAATATCGTATTTGCCTGAGAGACTCTCGCACCTTCAAGTTACTGTCGCTCGTCATCTTATGATAAGACGAGACCATTCAAGAGTGGAGCAAGTGCTCGTCATCTACTTGTCTTCATGACTATAGATCTCAGAGGTTCGTTTTGAAATATAATATGTCCCTGGTTGCTGGGCATCGATATCGTTGATTGAGCCGAATTCGTCTGGTCTATTGAACTGTGAATACTCAAGCGAGACCCCTAGTTGTCACTCTATCTTGGCATTACAGTTCGAAATCTGTAGGAAATTTGGACACTTGGATATACATTGAGATCACTCCTCAACCTCCTTTGAAAAATCGCATCAATTTTATTTTTAAGCTCCCAGATGCCCTTCATTCATTAACTCACACGACTTTTTAGACAAAAGCACATCAAGGATCTATCAAGATTTATATTCTTACCACCCTAAAACACGCCAGTCCAATATCATGGGACAACCATCGAGTCCCTCAATTAAGGTAAGTAAACAACGGAATAACATTTCATTCGAATGTAAATCGTGGATGTGTCATATCCAGACATTAATTCCCAGACTAATCCCTCTCCTTTTAAGCTACGCGAGCAAAACCCCTCATCGCTACCAAAAGTCTGTATCGTCGGCGCTGGAATTTCTGGACTTCGATGCGCCGATATACTACTCCAACATGGTTTTGACGTTACAATCCTCGAAGGTCGTGATCGAATCGGTGGCCGAGTTCATCAAATAAATTTGCCATCCGGCCCACTGGTCGATCTGGGAGCAAATTGGCTTCACGGTAGCGACGATCAACCATTATTGGATATGGCCAAGAGTACCAATACGGAAGTACATACTTGGGCGGAAAAGGGAATATGGTTTGGAGAAGATGGGAGGCCTCTTGCTGATGGGGATGCAATGATGAATGAAGTGTGGGAAATTATTCATGGGGCGTTTAAGTATTCGGAGGAAAATTCGGAGAGTATTGATCCTGATAAGAGTCTTTATGGTTTTATTGAAGAGAAACTTTTGGAAAAGTATACCGATGATGCGGAGAAGAGAAGAGTTTTGATTCAATTTGCTGATATATGGGGAACTTTTGTCGGCAGTTCAGTGAAGAAGCAAAGTTTGAAATTCTTTTGGCTAGAAGAGTGCATTGACGGAGGTAAGTTATTTCTCATGGTTCTGAATATTCAAGGGTCACACTTGCGACGCATAAATATTGAAGAGTCATGCCATTTTTTGAGTGGCCGAACGAAATCTGAGCATAAGTGAACTAATCCATGGATTAGCGAATATTTTCGTCGCTGGAACATACAAGAACATCCTCGCTCAGGTCGCCAAACCAGCGCTGGAAAATGCAAAAATCAGATACTTAACAAAAGTAACTCGCGTGGAAACAAATTCAGAAAATGTCACCATATTCACCGATGACGGCAAAAGCTTAGAATTCGATGAAGTAGTAATGACCACACCACTCGGCTGGTTAAAGAAAAACAAGCAAGCATTCCAACCTGCACTCCCCGCCCGATTTCTTTCCGCCATTGACTCCCTCGGCTATGGCTGTCTCGAAAAAGTTTGCGCACTTCTTTCCCTTTCCCCAACTTCAGTCTGACAATCTCCTAGGTCTACATCACATTTCCCCACGCGTTCTGGACCAATCCCAACCTCCCTCCCTCCGCCCAAACCTTTGACGGTTTCACCCAATGGCTCGCTCCCACCTACACCCGCACCACCAATCCTCACAAATGGCATCAAGAAATCGTACCGCTCTCCTCGTTCACTCCCGCAAATGCACACCCCACCCTGCTCCTCTACATCTACGGCGAGCAATCTCAACTCTTCGCGCACACCCTCTCGAGACTGGGTAGTCCGGCCGAAAAAGACGCATTCCTGGTTTCCTTTTTCCAACCCTACTATTCCCTGCTCCCTAACTACGAAGAGGGGAATGCAGATTGTACACCATTGTCTTGTGTGGGTACGACGTGGATCAATGATGATCTGGCGGGAAACGGAAGTTATACGAATTTTCAAGTGGGGTTGCGCGAGGGGGATGCGGATGTGAAGGTTTTGAGAGAGGGGCTGCCGGAGAGGAGATTGTGGTTTGCGGGGGAGCATACGGCGCCTTTTATTGCGTTGGGGACGACGACGGGGGCTTATTGGAGTGGGGAGGCGGTTGGAGAGAGGATGGTGGAGGCTTATGGGATGGGTGGGAAAGGGGAAAAGATGTGAAGGGGGGTTGGGGTGGGAATATGAAGTGTGATGGGTTTGTTTGAGATGGTTGTATGTACTTTGCAGATAGATTTTGTATTTGTGTTGTGTGTAGATTGTGTATAGGTATAACTTATAAATGCTGTATAGAAATTAGTAATATCCTCAAATAAATCCACTTCTTCCCTTCCCACAATCCCCCCCAAACAAATGGACACTCTTTCATCTAATACCTATATTTCTTTCCTCCCTCCCCCTCTCATTCCTCTCATTCCCCCAAACCTCAAACCCAAGAACAAACACCTCCATCTCCATCTCCATCTCCATCTCCATCTCCAAACAATACTGAAATCGAAAAACATACATAACATCCCGCCCCACAATCCTGCATCCCAACATGCCGAAGCCGAGAAGTCCGCGTGCAGCGTGCAGCGTGGTGAAGGACGTACATGTATATGTACCTATATGCATGTACACATATGTATCAACGTATGTATGTATATATGTACACAGTAGGTCCTCATAAGTCATAACATTGAAAGAACGGTGAGAGTCACGGGCTAGAAGGGAGATGGACTAGATTGAGCAGACCGCTGAATTGGATGGGATTTCTTGGTACGGGGTGGGTTGGTTGGTAGTGTACAGAGTAGTTTGGAACTTGGTAGTTGGTGATGTGATGATGTGATGATGTGATGGGGTGATGAGAGAGATTTGATGGGGAGAGTGAGGGTGAGGGAGTGAGGGTGAGGGAATTTCTTTTTTGTTTTGTGTCTATCTAGATAATTATCTATCTATTCACACCACAACCCAACAAGCAATCCATAACAGAACAGATAGATCCTAATTATTTATTCCTTTTGATCAATATTAAATAATACCTACTAAACATCAAATATTACCTTTCACTCAACACCAACTCTCATACACGTCTTTTAATTTGTGCAATCCATCCCAATCCCAATCGCAAAGCCATAGTCCCAGGATGAGTCTCGACCGTGCGTTGCTCTCTCATTCATCCAAGACACCATGTTCGTTCGCATCGGTTATCAAAGTTTAGGTTTGTACAGTTGTACAGGTGGACGGGGATGGGTGATACAGGTGCTGATGTTAAGTAGATGAAGTAGATGAAGGAGATGAAGGAGATCAAGTACATTGTTGTTCAAATAATTACTAGTACTACTATAGTAGGTATGTTTCTCCACTACCGTGGTGTTGGTTTTTTTGTGTGATGGGATGGGGATGGGGATGGGGATGGGGGGGATGGGGGATTGTGTGTATATTTGGGTATTCTTTGTATTTGGGTAGATTATATATATTTATATATTCATGAATGTGAAGTTTGGAATCGGAATCGGAATTGGAATCTGAATCGGATTCCATATTTATAAGTTGAAGGGTTCATCCAATATTTGGTTGACTTAACAACAGAACATGTATTCATTATATTGATTGTATTGATTGTATTTATTATATTGATTGAATTTAAGATACTGATGGTATTACTACCATGTGATTTCGTGCTTGCTCTATGGAACTAATAGACGGAAATGATAGCTGATGGCTGATGGCTGACTCGTAACGCGTGATCTTCATTCATGATATGGATTCCATGTCTCGGGTTTCGTTTCTCGTGATATATTTATTTACCCAGGTCTTGAATCACAAACACCCAAGCTTTCCCAGATCATGAATGAAGGAAGGAAGAAAAGAGGGAAAGAGAGAAAAGGACGCTGGTTTGACCGACTTCTTCATCATCCCCTTAATTTTTTCTTATTTTTCTTTTTCTTTTTCTTTTTCTTTTTCTTCCCCCCAAATTTGATGATATATTTTTTTCGCTCTTAGTTACTTCGTAGTACACGGCACCGAGTACAATGGACAAGCATTATTGTACCTATTTTCACATAGTTCCAGTTCCAGCTGTTCCATGACGAACTTTGAATGGTTATTTTCAGGTATTGATTGTAGACCAAGGTATGTGAATGGATGAGAATGGATATGAATGGATATGAATGTATGTGGATGGATATGAAATGTACAAGAATGCATGTGAAATGTACATTAATGTAGATTAATCTCGACTTATGTATCCTAATCTACACCAATCTCATCCTCATAAGCCAATCACGCATCGATTGTACCTGATTAAAAGAATGTAAACCTGGTGAACCCCAATATGATCTCTCTCTACCGTGTCTACCGTGTCTACCGTGTCTACCGTGCCTTTCCATGCTTCATGCCATGTACATCCGACCGATGTACCTTGAATAAAGATGCAATGCATGTGAGTAATTCCCACAATACTGACAATACCATGCGACAATGGTCCATATCTTCAACCCAAAAAGTATCCAAATTACATTATGTACTTGCTAAACCAACCTCTTCTTCTTAACAATCACAAGATTCGCAAGATTCACAATCATTTCTATCTCTATCCTATCCCTCTCTCTCTCCCTTGCTCTCTTGTTTCTACACCGTTTCCTACTTAGTATCCCCATCCTTCTTCCTCTCCTCTCCTCTCCTTTCCTTTCCTTTTCGTAAAACATTCACAAAAGACATTCACAAAACCCCCCCTCATTCACCGGAAACTACCTATATTCTAGATTATATAATGAATACAATGGAATAAATAAATCCGCGACCATGTTATCAGGAGAGTACAACACTCCACCAAGGAAGCACAACCACAACTTCAAACTTTACAATTCAGAAGTCAAAGTTCAACCAACAACCCTGAAACCCTGAGATCCCGAAATTCCTGTTCCTGTTCCTGTACCTGTACCTGTACCTGTACCGACTAGGTATTCCTTCTTCTTCTTCTTCAGCCAGCCAGAGGGACAACGCAGCCACTTTCTCTAGCTTCCCATCTAGTCTGCACACCAAGAAGAAGAAAAAACGCCCGCATTATGGCACATTTATCAGATTTAATCGACCACATTCCAATATCGGATGAACAAGAACGTAGCACACTGAAATGTTGTTGTGGTCGCAGAGAGTGCGCATTTCTCCTTCATAATGGCGAGGTCTTGGATAAGTTGGAGGGAGATGTGACATTAGCTGCTCAAATGGGTCAGGTATGAATGATTTCTTTCCATCTGGTTTCTCAATTTTCTTGTGTTGAGGTTACCATTGATCATTCTCCATTCCTCAACTCAATCTTTCTTCCTTTTTTCCCCCTTCCCTTCACATCGTCAAACCTCAGGGGAAATTAAAGGTAGCAGAGATTTTACTTGGGGGAAGTGGATACTGTGACCTTGGGTTCTTGGATTATTTACTTTTGGCCTCGATTTAAATTAATCTAATCTTCTTTCTTTGTTTACAACCCCGCGTTATCGTACGCGCTTATGTATAATTAAATGGATGCGAAGGAGTGGGGGCGCGGGAAATAATTATTAGGAAGATGAATCAATCATTGACTTTTGCTCTGCAGGCTTTGTTAGAAAGACATGAACATTATATGCTCGATGCGGAACGAGAGCGAGCAAAGATGACGGCGAAGATCGAGCAGTTGGAAGTGGATAAGAAGGAATTGGAAATGAAAAATGAAAAGACGATTGAGGAGAACAAGGCTCTGCTAGATCAGCTCGAAGGTCTCAATGATAGTTATGAGGAATCCGAAGTTCAGATCAAATTGCTCGAGTCAACGTTACAAAGTACGCGTACCGAAATGAAACGTCTCGAAACGTTAGCTTCGAGAACATATCAACTAGAGAGAGATTTGGCAATCTTGGAGGAGGAACAAGAGACGTTACGAAAAACCATTATACATACGGCTGCCGAAGAACGTACGGCGATATTGAGGTGGAAGAGAGCGGAACGAGGACTGTGTGATTTACAGGATCAATTGGAGAGGATTGAACGAGAAGCACAAGAAGAAAGGGAACGACATGTGGAAATTTTGGGTCGGATGGAGAGACAACGGACAGTTGAACGAGAATTGGATACGGCTGCTTGTCGTTTGAAGGGTGCTGCTGCCGCTACATCAGGCAGAGGCAAGCATGGTACCAGTGTTGTCTCGCATTTTGTGAAAGATATTCTACAGGATAATGCGAATTTACAACTTGGGATAGTGGAGTTAAGAGAGATGTTGATGAATTCGAATGATGAAGTACAAACACTACGAGAACAATTATTGATGCATCAACCGATGTGTTCGGAGGATGTTGACAACGTAGCTCAGCAGCGGACATTAGGGGCAGAACTTGCGCCAAGCGAACAGGATTCCGAACAACGACCACAGGAACCACAACTTATTTCCCAAGCGCTTCACATCCATCACCATTACCACATACCAAAGAGAGAAGAAGCGCGGAAGCCGAAAAAGAAGCGAACTTCTTTGAGTTCTGGTATTTTCCCGCCACTCACTCGAAGTCCACAATCTCCACGAATTTCTCGAGGCGCAGAGAATGCTATATTGGCTCAAACAGCAGTCACCGTCCCAAGTCCTATCAATACTAATCATCGATGGTCAGTTCAATCGAGTCAATTGTCAGAATTTGCTCCTTCATCTGTGCCATCATCTCCACAATCTATGTATCGAAGTAGTGCTCTATTCGATCGAAGTTTCGATATTGATTCATCGCGTCCGACATCGCCTACCTCAAGTATCGACCCAATGTCGCCTCAAGTTCATCCTTCATATCATAGAAAGCGTCCATCTGAAGTTTCAACCCGAAGCTTTTCTGCTATTTCTAATTTTCAACCCCATAATATAATTCACGAAGAGGAGGATGATGATGATTCTCATGATATTTCGGGCCTACAATTTACTGGAGTTCCTTCTCTCATGGATGATTCTACAAATCCTACCACTTCAGATGTCTCTGATAATACGATTGATGAGTGGATACCTCGTCAATTCGGTCCTAGGTTACATCGTTCTCCATCTCATGAATCGATTGTTTCGATTTCAGGCATCGATATTCATACATTAAAAACTCGGCCGTCACAATTAAATATGACTTCGGTCGGCTCATTAATAAGACC
Organism: Botrytis tulipae; assembly: GCA_004786125.1. Lineage (NCBI taxonomy): Eukaryota > Fungi > Ascomycota > Leotiomycetes > Helotiales > Sclerotiniaceae > Botrytis > Botrytis tulipae. The sequence goes on from PQXH01000211.1 coordinate 59,760, forward strand.
ACAATCTAGACTTTCCACTCCAACAATGACGTACTCTACCGAAACTATCACTGGTGCGTCTATGATTACAGCTCGACCTACTTTATCTCGAACCGGCCATGATAGTACGAGTTATCTTCGTTCCAACATTGGACACTCAAATTCACCGAGATCAACAAGTAATGATCGAAGTTCCATCCGATCCAGTTCATCCAACGAAGGCAATAACAGTAGTACTGGTCTAGGAAAGAAAGTCGGCGGCTGGGTCTTTGGTCGTTGGGGAATGTCTCCTGCAAAATCAACAAATGATCTTAGAAGTTCCTCAAACGCTCATGTGCCTGTTCCTCCACCGACTATTCGGGCTGTGAGCACACCATCTATTTCCATAACGCAAGAGCCTCTCAGAGCTATGTTGGGCAGAGCGGCGGGGATTAATCAGAAAGGACCGATTCCGGGGTTTAGACAAACGGAAAAAGCGCCTAGTAAGGTAGTCCCGGATTTGGTTGATAGAGATGCTTTAGCGGAGGTTTTGGAGGAATGATGATGATACCTAGGTATTGAGAGTCTTGGGTGCATAACAGAGGCAAAGATTGAAGTTCAACATGATACTTTGGGATCGGAGTATGGATATGGATGGATCGATCACCTTTAATATTTTATTATGTAATGGGGGAGTTTCTTTTGTTAAATTTCTTTGTTGAAGTTGGAGACGGATTTTATGGGTATGGTATTGTGGAGTGTCATTTTTCTCGTCATTTTTCTTTTTATTTATATATAATTTGCAAGGCGTTGACAGGATTACTGGGTAGAATTTGGTTGGGATGGATTGGTTTTTTGTATGGATACCCTATTTGCGTTTGCGTTTGGTGTGTATATTTTATGTTTCTTGTCTTTTTTTTCGGAGGTTGTATGGATGGATGCATTTGGTAGTCGATTATTTGATATGAAATTGGATGATATGGGGTGATATGAGATGAGAAGTGATGGAGTAGTATTAGAAGTTGAGATTCGATTAGAGGGTGTGGTATAGTGTGGAATGGAATAAATAGGCGGGGATGAGAGGAAAGGAAGTAGATGGAATAGGATTGAACAAATAAATGGAATGGAATCGGAATATTATATTGGTTTGGTGACCTGTTTGTGGATGTGATGTTGGAATTTGTTTGTGGATGTGATGGTGAATGTTAGATTATAGATTGTTGGAGTAGATAGTAAATATTAGGTATTAGATAGGTGTTTAAGAATTAAGTACTAGGAGTATAATTCATAATCTTTAAATTTAGACGGTTTAGTTTTCTTTGGTTTTATCTGATCTAATCTGATTTGATTTAATCTACTCTTGTTATATATAGTACCTAGCTGAAGTAGTAATATTTTATTTAAAATCTATTTATTTATTTATTTAGATAGATAGGTAGAGTAATATATATATATATATATATATATAGAATAGTATTAAATGAATATTATTTCAAAATTCGAAATTCGAGATATATAAGTAGATTTTCTTTATTTAGATAGTTAGTTAGCTATGTGTTTTTATTTTTGTTTTTGTTTTTGTTATTAAAAAGAAGAAGTAGAAATAGAAGTAGAAGTAAAAGTAGAAATAGAAATAGAAGTAGAAGTAGAAGTATTATATATATAGATAATTCAATTGTAATTATTCTTTTTCGAGTTTTCGATTCCTCTCTTTCTCTCTTTCTACTTCTTATGTAAAGCAATACTTGAGATTCTTATCTGAAAATAGTAATAAGGGAGAAAGGAGGGAGGGGTGATTTCTTATTAATTTATAAGTCCTGAAGTCTTTATATTTGAATTTCGATTTGAATTTCGATTTGAATTTCTGGTTCTGGTTTTGATTGTAGATTGTAGATCAATTGAAGATTGTTGAGTAAAAAGATAGTAGATAGGTGAGTAAGGAAGTAAATAGGTGAGTAAGTGAGGAAGTGTATAGGTGAGTAGGTGAGTAGGTGAGTAGGTGAGTAGGTGAGTAGGTGAGTAGGTGAGTAGGTGAGTAAATGGGTAAGTGAGTAAATAAGTAAGTAAATAAGTGAGTAAGTAAGTAAGTGAGTAGGTGAGTAAATGAGTAAATGAGTAAATGAGTAATACAAGTAAATACTAGATATTAGCTTTAAGATATTAGGTATTAGATATATCAGTTAGTATATGAAGCTTTTTTATATTTTATATTTTTTATCTTTTTGAAGGGGGGAAAGGGGGAAAGGGGGAAAGGGGAAGGGGAGGAAGAAGATTCTTATGTTATCTACTTGTATCTATATCTATATCTATATGAAAAGGAGAAAATACCTATCTACCTACCTATATATCTAGGTAACTCTAGGTAAATAGCAAAGGAGATAGATAGTAAAGGATATAGATAATTCAATCCACTCTTTTTACAAACTACAAAACAGAAACTATGAAACACAAAATGTACAGTCAACTACAATACATACGGCGAATGAGTAGGTATATTGATATTATGCTATTTAATATCTATTTATCTATCTATCTGTCGATCGATCAATCAATCAATCAACCAATCTATGTATACTTTCGCTCTCGCTATTGACCCTTGGGTATCTTGAGCATTTTTGCTTTCATGCTTTCTTTCATGCTTCATAGAAGCTAGAGAGTCAAGTTTAATAATATGTAACTCATCGCTGTTATTTCATCTCTATTATTCTCTGTTTCAAGTTTCAACGCATCGTACCATCCAAGACTGTCGTTCGTTTCGAGTTTGACTAGATAGGTAACTATTCGTATCAGTTTCGGTATCCAAAGGCGGCAACGCAGCGAACGGATGAAATCTCACTCAGGAATGTGAATATCGTCGAAATCCCAATACCCGTTCATTACCCATTCGCCATCATCCATTACCCATCACATACTTTCTATCTCCGAAATGATCCCCCTATCGACAACCCCGCAATCGGTATATCATCCACGCCTTCTTCCCTCATCGTCTCCAGATCCTGCTGCTTCTTGTCGTTAGTTCGATACATCGCTTCCCACAATCTCACCGATGCATCTTGAGATAGTTTGCGAGAACTCACTGTCGTATTTCCAGCCCCTATTGCTTGAGATCGGGTTTGCAGCTCTGTCGTACTACTCGATAGAGATGTAGATGTAGATGTCGATGCAACCGAAGGCGAATCTGCATTCACAGGTGTTGTGAAAGTGTCAAGTGCACTTCTTTCCCTTTGATCTGTAGGAACCTCATAGTCTCCTGCTCGCAAATTCCCAAGAAGTGTTTCGGAATTGTAACTCAGATCGGTATTCGTACTGAGCATTTCTTGATCTTCATATTCCATATCGCTTGTAGACATTACATTAGATAATGCGCTACGACTGCGAACATTTCTCCGCGCGGTAAAGGTATCCAGATTCATAGCTGGATCCGGTAGAAGTGGATCCAGATCCACCGCCTCATCATCCGCATCTGCATCTTGATTACTTGGAGGCCAGATTGAGCTTAATGTGTTTGTAGATTCTCGATTGAGAATGGAAGTCAAGACTAGACGACCCGATGCTGCGTCCATGGCGTTTCTTCGAGAAGGTCGGTTTCTTCTAGTGATCACCTGTCTGCGAGAATGGTTTCCCGGACGCCGATGTCTGCGAGGTCGTCTGATTGCTCGAACTCTGCTGCTTGAATTGAGTCCTGCGACGGCATGTACTACCTCAAGTATCGTGGGGAGCTCAGTATCCATGGCACAATTGAGTGATAGGATATCCATTCCGGGGATTGCGACCGCACGTGTTTGCTCACCTAACGTGGGGCGGCGAATACTCATGGTACCACCAGGTGATATACTCCTTCCAGTTCCCATAAAGAGTAAAGCATCGTTGTCTCGAAGCTGTCGTCGTCTGGAAGAATTAGGAGAAGCAGGTAAATCGGTAGAATTAACTGTAGTATTTAATGTGCGGGCAGATCGAGGTTCAACCAAATCTGGATTTTCAGCTCGCTCAATGGCTCTTCGCTGGAGAAATGATTCCATTTGACGCTGGAAGTATAGAGTCGGGGAATTTATTGGGGTTTCAACTCCTGCAGGATTAGATATGGTAACTTCGGGAACAGATTGCATGTCGGCATCCTCAGAAGGGTGAGGGATATGAGAATCCGGAAACGAAGTACCGTTGGATTTGGGAGAGGGGTTTGATGACATCTTGAAGGATATGGAGTTGGTTGATTTGGTTGGGATCAATCGAGGTTTATGTAAAATTTAAAAAGGCTAGTTTGTGTGATAGCTTTGAGGATTGTCCCGAATCGACGAACTTCGAGTTTGTGGATAAATCGAGTTGAAGAGAAAGTCTAGAAATTTTCAAGACTGAAGTAGAAGTAGAAGTCGAGGTTATAGTGGAGATAGGAGAAAGTGAATATACTCACTCAAGATACAAGAGTTTCGCTGTACGTCTCATTCAATAGAAGACCACTCTCAACACGCCAAACAACCTCTTCGTCCCTTAATTGCTGTTGCAAGAATGATAATTGTTAACAAAAAACTTATATTGCCTTTAATCCAAGGACTGAGAATAGAATGAAAAGTAGTATAAGAGGTCTCCTATAATCATAAACCGTTCAATCTCAAGTTTCCAGAAAATAAACTTACTAACAATGCTGATGAAAATATACAAGTCGATTATCGACTCACAATTCTATAAACATAGGCAGAAAAAACGGAGAAAACAACATCACACTTGCTTCAGTCTTTTCTGCAAGGTGGAGTTTTTTTAAGGAAAGTGCAGCGAAAATGTATTTGACATGAGGAAGTCGTTCTTGCCATATTCAAATATCAGTGACTATTGTGATAGCTCCGCCTTCCCTTTCACAAAGTCACGAGCTAAATTTCAACATGTTGAGAAAGCATTAAATAGGAATGAGAGATTATTGACTACGGATTTATTCCAGTACTGAGACCTATAGCAAGCAACCCTAGTAACAGTAAGAGTTGATATCATAGCTAGAAATGTCACAATTCTAGATGTGCAAACATATTGATCAAACACGAAGTTTTGTTGCACGTCTAATGTTAAGCCAGATGCCTCCTTTCAAATCCTATTCTGTGCCTTTAGATCTATGATAACGGGTTTCAAAAGTTTATGAAAATCTTTAGAAGAAGCAAAGGTTTACAATCTCTAAAACTGACTTGATAACTCATGTATTTGGGGGTTTCTATGCAGGTAAAGTGAGATTTTATGAGTCTCAAATATTTTTACCGGCAGAATTGAGTGTAAGCTAGAGAAAATAGGGGTGTACTCTTATTTTTGTTATACGTCTGATGTCACCTTGACACTCGGTTTCGGAAACGATATTATTCCCTTTCGATTGCATTTCTTGCCTTGATAAATAAACAGACATGTTGAAAAGAAGTACAGATTGCCCCCCGGTAGAGATTCACAAAGATATAGCTATTTGCTGGTTCTGTATTTCTTGTTAAAGTAAAACTGGTGAGGTTTCTCAAATCTCAACACTGAAATTTGAGTTTGAGTAAGCGAGTGAGTATTGTCTTGTTGCACATCTGATGGTATTCCGGATACTCACTTTTATATACTCACTAGCATCTTCATATTCATCTCAGAGTGTATGGAAAACTTCAGTCATGTTCGAAAATAGTCAAAGTAACGCATGCCCAAGTATTAGAGATGCTGATAGGGCTGTTACTTGCTGATAACTCCCCAAACATGATATCGATGTGAATCCAGAAACTAGCGCTGAAAACAAGCTTTTTGTTAGTCACTCTATGAATTTGTTCCATATTTGAGGCTCTTCAAGCATGGTTCGATCAATCCCAACATCGCCCTAGAGGCAATTCCAATCTTTGCAAATCTTGAAGGATGGATTTCGAATTGACCAATATATACTCTCGTAAAATCGTAGTAGGATTGCCTTGAGAATGAGATTAGTTTTAGCATTTCTAACTTGGTATACTAACTTTCCCTTGATTTTTAGAGCTTTTTATTGGACTTGCACACTGCAGTTTGGGTTTACTAGCGATTATGGATGTGGAAACTGCTGTACGCTGGGTGAGAGAAGAAGGACAATAGAGGGGAACAATTTACACAATTTAAATAATTTAAATAATTTAAACAATTTAAACAATTCTGCGTACAGGTAGAACTATAGTAGGCTAGGAAGAATTGATGCAATACGAAGCAAATAAAAACGCACAACGATGGCACTTTTCGAGATCAAATGAATATCAAAACACAAAAATAAACATCGAGGGCGATAATCAGAGGAACACAGTACGTCCACCTCCACCGGGCCTTTGAAAAATCGCTTCATAGCCAAGAATGATAAATCACACAACTTTTCTCGAAAGTACTACCTCCATCAACCATTTACTCGCTCTCCTTAACAATCTGCTCCAACGTCTTCACATAGTCATGAACCTCCTGTGCTCCAGTCAAGGTTATATCTCTCCTTTTACCTTCAACACTAACAACCGGTACACTGTCCACACCATTCCCCTCCGCCTCTCTAATCAGATTCTTCACATCCATCAACCCCTCATATTCATCCTCAATGATCTTCTTTGCTTCTCCTTTATCCACTCCCGCTTCCTTGCAGGCCGCAAGTAATGTCTCCTTACTACTAGGATGTTTTTCTTCCTGGAAATACATTCGATACAACGCCATGACGATCTTATCCGCTGTCTCCGGACCACCACCTTTCACATCTTCTTGTTGGAAGTGTTGAACAACTCGATGGGCATCGAGAGTATTGGCAACTGTACCACCGAATTTGTAATCTATACCTGCGGATTTTCCATATGCAGTCATCAAATTGATATACATTTCCATCTTGTCCTCAGAATCTCCGTAACGGGATTTGCGATACCAAGCATATTTATCTTCGCCTTCTTTGCTGGCTCCGGGATATAATTGATATGGTGAAAACTTGATGGTGAAGTTAACTTTCGAAGCTGCATCGGTTGAACGAACGACACGGAGTGCTAAAGGGATTGTTAGCAGATGGAGATGTGTATGGACCTCAGTGATTGTGGGTGCGGGGGAAAGGAGGAGACGACGTTGATCATCGTCACGTGAGTGATATCATTTCCCAATCCATTTCCCATATTTTGGATATTTGGGTATCATTTCAACCGACTTCTAACATGGAAGAAAAGCCCAATTCTTACCTTCATCCAATCTAAGTAACGTTGCTGCAGTTAGTAATCCGTATTCTCAGACTTCCAATAATAGTCCCATGAAATATTGAATATCCTTACCTCTTCTTGGCAAGATAAGTCCTAGTTGCGACCAACACGATCAGTCATACTCTTGATCTCGTATTCCATCAAAATGTGCTTGGATAATCACCCGCATATGCAATGTGCTGATGGTGAAAATCGCAATGAATCAAGAAAAAAAGATAGAAAAGGAAGGAATGTAGAGGATTTACGGAGACGACTTACCATGGACAAATAGTATCAAAGGTAAATGTGATGGTAGAATCGTACATGGTGTTGGCGAGAGTCCTGAATACGAGGTCTGAGGATCTTTTCGGAGCGATGCTACCAAGGTGTGTTTGTCGTTGGACCCGGGGTTGTTTTCTATGCGAGAATAGAAAGGTGGGATATATGAATTCGAGATGCGAAGATTTGAAATGGGAGTAGTTGTTATACTTTGTAGAGAGAAATGTTGAGAAAGTTCTTGAGTTCAGTTGTAGATTATATGATATGTATATAATTCCTTGAAATGAAGGGGGCAAATGTAGATATGATGTTGATGTTGATGTCGACTGTTAACTCACGCCATTTCTCAGTCTACTTCAAGAACTACCCCGCGATGAATAAGCGGATCAAAGTCTCGTCACACCACTATCTTTCATCATGCAAATATTGTACCACCTGTTAATTTTCTTTCCTTTCGTTTCGCTCAAGCGACTCAAGCGACCGACAATCTTTTTCTGAATACCATCACTATAGAATTTTCAGAATGCCAGATACTGTGCACTTCAAATGCAGTACAACCCTGCCAACAAATGGGTCATCAGAATGCCAAGGTATATTTCCATCTACTCATCGCTTGAATCGACCCGTACAACCAACTCATCCGGTATGGATCGATTCAGCATCCAATAAATGGAATGATGACAAGTACGAGGTATTATACTATACCATGCCACTATTGATGAATCTTCGGCACAACTCGGTGTCTTTTATCATCTTCCTTGCTCTTTCATTCAATATAAACAAATTGAATTCATGATACGAGAGGGCAAACAGGAGTCTTGCTTGAAGTAGCCTCGTATCTGAGACAAAAAGGGTACAAAGGCACGAGGAACCTAGCCCTACAATCGGAAGTACCGAGTTTTGGGTGAGAGGCTTAGTTTTTGGAATCGTTGACTCGTGAGAAATCATCATGTTTGATGACACCTGATTTGCCCATCTCTTCTTTTCTTTGCTTACTTAACAAGATATTTCTTACTTTCCTGTCTTTTTGCTCTGCTCAGAAAGACCCATGAAATCCCGCATCTTTCCTGCAGGGGGAACACGATAGAAAAACGCAGGAGCGCCTCGTCTCTTGATCCCGCCTAAATACATGTAAAGTGGGAGGAAAGCTACCGCATTTCCATATTGAGCAATATACACCTGCCAGTCAAGTTGATCAGCAGTTACTTCTTGCCTCCCACGCAATGTACATATAAAATGAAATCCCCCTCTTTCCCCAAGGAATTCTTATCTCCTCTTAAATCAACGTACATATCACTTTCCAAAAGACATATTAACATAATAAAGCGCATAGTCGCATCAAACCTTACTGTCTGTCGTTAATTTTCAAAGTAAACAAAAACATCAATCATCTACACAATCGTTTTTTCCCACACTCAACACTTACTACAATACCTAGTACTCTTGGAACTCAACACCGATATCTAGTGGATGAAAGTTTTGGTTACAACGATAATCAATCCATAACATACTGAATCAAAGATAAAAAACAATGAAGTCGTTCGCTACTATTAGTGCAGCAATTGCTGCTCTCGCTGGTATAAGCAGTGCTCAAGTTACCTAGTCAGTTACTCCTCCAGCCCTAGATCAATACTATAGATCTTCTCTTCCTTCATTAGATTCAACCGAATTAACATCACTATAGTAACTCGACTACTGGAACCTTCTCGTGCCCTATTGCCAACGGTGCTTACTGCGCAAGTTCATCTCTCGGTGGTCCTATCATCATTCGATGTACAAATGGCATTGGTCAACCAGGGAACTGTGATGACAACCTTGCCGGATACTTCCCTTATGGTGTGAACTATTCACCATGTTGGGAGACTAGTGAGAAGAGTGGTGATGCTGCTTGTTCTAAGAAGTATGTCATTGCATCTCATCCTTTTATCTCATATTATAGCTTCCACTTCAACTCTCATCGACTATCCTTGAACTCTTTCATTTCATTTCATCTTTGACTGTTGATCTTGAATATCACACGACTAACAACTCATAGCTGTATCGTCCAAGGCGCCTCCGGTAACTTCAACGGTACATTCACCCTTCCCAACTGCACACCCATCCCAAACCCCTCCGCTACCTCATCTCTCAACGGTTCAACAACTACAACATCAACCGGTACATCAACGATCATCGAAGGTTCAACAACCGAACTCATAACCTACACCACAACCTTCTGTCCTACCTCTACCCCAGTAGTTCTCCCATCTGTCACTTCACCCACGGTCTCAACTGCTATCGTGATTCCTCCATTAATCACAGCCCCTACTGTCTCTACAACTCCTGTTATCGACCCATCATCGGGTCTAACCACTGTCATTTTCTCATCCGGTACCGCTGTCAGTACCGCTGTCGGAACTGGTGGCTCGGGAGGAGGCTCGGGAGGTGGATCTGGCGGTGGATCAGGTGGCGGATCTGGCGCTGGTAGCTCTGGAGTTCACAATGGTACAACTGGTGGATCGGGTGCTGGCGGAAGCGCAACTGCTACACCCGTTGGACCAACTAAAACTGCTACCGGAACTGGTGCACCTGAATATACAGGTGCTGCTAATATCCTCAGTGCAGGTGGTCTCGCAGCAGCGGGTGCTGTGCTTGCTTGGTTTCTTTAAGTGCTTTTATGTTTGAGAAAAAGGAATGAAATGCAGATGTGGAAGAGACAAGGGATGAAAATATGATACACTCCTTATTCTTGACAATGGTATTTATGAAGATAATGGAGGACTTTTTTGGCGATTTCTTACACAGTTTTGGAAGATGGTTTTGGACGACATACATACACACCTACGACGGATACGCATGATATATTATGACTTTACGAGTCGACGACTCTCCTTAATGATAATTTCTACGGATGATGGATTGATGATGGCTGTTTAATTTTTGGTAGCAGGTTATACGAGAATGAGAAGGTTTAACGATTCGAGTGGGTATGCTCTTAATTTAAGGGGAATGAGAATGAGAATGAGAATGGGGTGGGAGTAAAGTAGGAGTATGAATGGATATGATATTTGAATGAATGTCGTTGAAGAAAGGGAGATAAAATGTTATTGGAGGTCGAAGAGGCGGTATAGTTTAACAACTCAATGATATGATATCACAATGAAAAGTGGATGAAATCTATTTATGCAGTGAGATGATTAAAAAGTCACCTTTTATATTCTTTCGATTATCTGCCCAGGTGCATCTGGCTTCTATGGGTGGATATGGTCTTAGAAGAGAATCTGTCTTACTTATTATATTGTAATCTTACTACTAAAACATGAGAAGTGCGTAGAAGCTATCTTTACATTTTACATATGACGAATGAATGGTAGGTAGGTACTTCCAATACCACTACCAATACCACTACCAATACCACTACCAATACCACTACCAATACCACTATCAATACCACTATCAATACCACTACCAATACAAATTACCAAAGCTAAACCTAAATCTAAACCGCACAACACACACGGCACAAAGCAAACGACGATATATATGATGATGGCGACACAACAATCCATAGCAGGAACCATACAATATAACATAACATAACATAACACAACACAATGCAACACAACATCCAAACAAAACCAAGAGTTCCTTTAATCCGCCTATTCATTCAGTAATCTATCCAGTAATCTATCCAGTAATCTATTCACTCATCCAATCAGCTAGCTACCCTACAATTTAAATTTTCATCCTCCACAAGTAATAAGTGACAAGAGAATGAATGCAATAATAGCCTGCCTACAATCTAGCTAGCAGACCACCACTTCCCCATCTATCCATCCATCTATCTATCTACCCATCGATCAACCCCTTCACTTCATCTATCAAGCTTCAAACTTCCCACCCACACACACCCACACCCACACAACAGCCGCATTAACAGCCGCATCAACATCAACATCAACATCAACATCAACATCAACATCAACATCAACATCAAC
>PQXH01000212.1:0-71101 GCA_004786125.1 Botrytis tulipae
CTGTTTCAAGTATGACTTTCTACAGGGTACGATGGGAAGCATAGGGTAGAATAAGAGGGCATTCATATTGTATTAAAGCTATCTATGAGAGAAAGAGCTTTGATATAAGCCAGAGCTCTTTACTAGTACTAACTAGGGCTAGCTCCCCCTACTCTAGCACTCACGTGAACCATACTTTCAACAAATAGTGAGAATAGTGAGAATGGTTATGATTAAATGAATACAAATATTGAAGAGAAATAGATCCAATTAATCACCCAGTGATATATTTGGAGAGAAATGAATAGTGTAGAAATTTTGGGCGATGAGATTGATCATGTGTAGGTCAAAGAATGATATTAGTGTATCAAAAGTTAGAGAAAAATGTATATAAAAGGAAAATCAAGAACGAATGAAGAATGAAGAAAGAATGTTGAAGGGAGGGAGAAGGGAGGGAGAAGGGAAATTTATGTATGTGATGATATTCCCAATATATGAAATGTAAGTAGAAGTAGATTTGACCCAGAGGATTTGGAGAATTTGATTTGTGCGCCAGGCTAATGACATTAGCTCAGTAGACTTGAAAGTGTACTACCTACCTAGTAGTATCTAGTAGTATCTGGTAATTACTAAGTCAGAACCTAAGCAATCATGTTTTAACAAGAATAATTATTACGTTCACCCCCACAGGCCTTAGGCGTCGAGGAGTATTTCACATCTTCGAATGATACTTACACATACACACAGAGGAAGAGAGAGGGGAAAGGAATACGAAGAAAAAGATAGAGGGAAAAGAAAGAGAAAGAGGAAGAGAGGAGGGAGACAGAGAGACAATAATGAATTATCTTTGACAGACTTGTATGATGGAATTGAAAGATATCAGCTCCTTGCCACAGGATTGAAGTTAACTTTGCACTGTGCATGAGCGTATCTCCCTTCAATCCCAAGTAGAATCTACTCGACCAGAATCTGATTCTCCTATTTCTATAGATTGAAATGCTCTCATGTTCACTTGAATAACATGAATTTCCATTTCAAACAAAAATCCCGAAAGAAACCTACTGGTGAAGTCTTGGAAAGGAATGGTATCTGAGAGGGTTCAGAATCTTTATTAGTATGAGCATGTTAGCCAAATGTCATGATTGGGTGTAACACAAAGATCTTATCATCCATCTCAAGGCATTTCTGTACGGTTCTCACTTCGTCACCAGAATGAATCCCAAACGCCCTAGACTATGCTTTCTCTGTTGCATCGTGAACCTAATGTAGCCCCATCTGTGGATGCGTGTTTATCATCTATCATATCTGCCATGGAATACCCGATTCCGTGTGTGCCAATTTTCTCCCAATTTATAATTCTAACCAGTGATCGATCGAGTCTATTTAGAATGTTCAAATTCCACCACCTTCACCGTCAGTTAGCAAACAATCACCAATTCAGGGTAATTGCAAAGTCTCACCGCTTCTGCCAGCAGCAACAGCAAAATTTTGTTTTGATCCAGCAATCTTCGCGGCCTCACTTCTTTGCATGACGGCTTTCCATTTCATACTGACAAAAAGAGCTCCGCCACCAAGAAAGGTACCAAGAATCAATCTTTGACGTCTGCGCATGTAAAGTTAGGACAAGTGAATATTCGCAGCACTCGCCAATAAAGACGACCGAGTTAAAGACAACAAATATCGAGTACATAACAAGGCAGAGAAGAATTGAAGGGAGACTTGGGGAGATAAACATACGAGAGGAGGGCTCGAGCTGGTGGCGCCATTTTGCTGCTTTCTCGTTGTTTTATGTTGTGTTGTACTATTGATCTTGAGTTGAATATAAACAACGAGCAGGAAGATGATTACACAAATGAGTTGCGGGTGAGCGGATTGATGGTTGTTGATACTTGGAATCACGGATGAAGGAGACCTCGGAAGATGTGAAAGTTAAATGCTTCGATGTTGACCTCATAAGTTTAGAAGCTCGTACCATGATTGAAAAAGCACGCGAGCTATCACCAATTCGAGCTAGTATCTTTACTGGGCCCGTACTTACCCCAGAATCGAGAAAATTGACAAATAAGAGGACGTGAAGCGTGAGAGATAAGGGATAAGGGATAAGGGATAGATAAAAGATACTTGTCAGATCACGTGCGGATCTATTTCCGCCTTACCAATTTTGAATCTATTTTAGTACCTATTCACATGATATCATCTATATATTCATCATAATTAACAGAGTGTGTATCTATGTAAGTAGGTAGGTAGATAGGCAACGTTCAATTCTTCACATCTCTTTCTAAATAGTCTGCCTCCACGGCAGTGGCCCTCGGAGAGCCAGCGGAGCGTCATCTCATTTTGCAGCATTGATAGATTCTACACATTATGTAGCGTATAATGAATGGTTAACCATAATTCATATGTTGTGAGATATATTAATGTTTAAGAATTTACAAGACATTAGATAGGATTCAACTATGAAATGTCGACATAGACCTGTTCAATAGATCTTATTTGTGCATATGCATCGCATGGTTCCAAACGCTTCGGGATCGTTCGGTCATCTAACACCCACGGCAGAAAGTACCAAACGTGTGTTTAACTCGCTCTAGTCCTTCTTTCTTTCTTCCCGCTTTGAAGTGATTATCAAATCCTGACATCCTTTGACCAACTTCGCTTCTCTAAAATCATATACCAAATACACAGCGGCATCCACGATGCTAAGAAGCTTTGGGGATAGAAAAGCGATGAAATGTGTAGAAACCTTGCAGTGTTATGTCTGTTTTAGAGTTCGCTGACGTGGTACAGACTGAGGATAGACATTGATTGTGTTGATGCCGCACTTATAATCGAAATCATTGGACTTGACATTTCACGCGAATGATGACAGGTACAGACTAATCTGATAGACTCCAAGCAGTTGAAAAATCGACAACTAGGATCTTAATCCATTCAGGGGTGAGTCGAAGATCTCAAGGCTGACTACAGAGGTTGATTGCATAAGTATTGTAAAACACACCAAAAACCAACCAAGCTTTTCCTCATTTTTATTATTTTGATTAATCATATTATTACACTAATTGAAAATTTATATGGTAAAAATAACAAAAATATTATAAATTTATTTTAATTTTAACAAAATTATTCAAAATTATTAAATTTTATATTTTCTTTTTAAAAATATTATTCTAAATTTATTTAAAATATGTTAAAATTTTTAAAAGTTTTAAAAACTTAAAAAATGAAAAGTTTCAAAATTCGAAAATTTAAAGGGAATAATTGAATATTTAATAAAAGTAATAAAAATGATATTAGAATTTTATAAAACAATAACTTTTATTAAAAATAGGGCTTACAACACTTACCCTTTCAACCTCCATACAGGAATCTCGTATGGTCGGTTAATCAAATGGCTTAGCCGTTTTAATTCGAAGTACAGCAGATGCATGGATTTATTGTCACAAATTACAATCAAGTGCTTACCCTGCTGCGCCTATTCGTGGTGGGGCTGGCGAAGAGTACAATATGCGAAGTACGATAAAGCTTCCCTCGGCTTCCTTTTGTTAGGTTAAGGATCAAGAAGCGAGATTAGGTACTGTGCCACAGAATTTACATTCAGTCTCATTTTGGAGGCAACGGTGAAGTTCACATTTAGTTCAGCCTTCAGATTATCTTTCATTTAGAATGGAATGACCTGACCGAGTTGGGGTGTCAACAAAAGTACTTGTTGGTATTTTCTTCTTGAACCGAAAAGTTCAGGATGAAGCAGCGCCTAATTCAATTCCAATATGGATAATAACCCTGAGTCAGTCCAGATTTGTATTACAAAAGCAACAAGACAGGATGCACAGCTTGTCACATATCCACTTAAATCTCCCAATTTGCTTTTACTTGTAAGCAAATCAAGAAAACATTGTAGTCTAGACAGCCAATCGATTTTTTCCCCTATCACTTGGCAAGATCCAATTTCCAAAAACACTCGATTAGAACTTGAAAGGTACAGTCCACAAAAACTATATGCAGGTACCAACGATGAGATGAATTAAGGAGACCCAACATTGAAATATATGGTTAAATATTACTGGGTCGGTTAAAATAAATTCATCATATCCGAATGACCGAACAATTGATCATATAATTCCTTGTCTGTCATCAAGGATTGAGATCAGGGGTATATTCATTTTGGCCGTCATTCAATCGGGGTTTCATTTGAAGTTCAAGTCGCTTACCGTTCCTTTCATACGCCACTGTTTCCAATATACAATCGGAGAGATGAATAGATTAATTGGAAAACCTTCTAGACAATTTAATGGAGTATGCCTATATGTTTATAAAGAATAATCCCTCTCCATCATAAGCACTTCTTTTCTTCTTCCTTCAAGCACCTTTGCTCCTCACGTTCACTCTTGAATATCACGCTCTTTTCGAAAGCCTTTCGCATCTTTCATACACAACTCCAAGTCGAGTTTATTCATTCTTTTCAAGTAAATATCTAAGTTTCCGGTCCGAGACCAAATTCAACTAAGAATTCTTCTGTCTGCCCTTTCAATCACACAACCAAATTCAAAATGCAGCTCCCAATCAAGACTCTCGTCGCTCTCCTCCCTTTCTTCCTTCAAGTTAGCGCTCAAGCTTCTGGTTCCGGTACCACCACTCGTTACTGGGATTGCTGCAAGCCATCTTGCGCTTGGTCTGGCAAAGCTGCTCTCGCATCTGGCTCTGGACCAGTCGGAACCTGCGATGTTAAGGACTCACCTCTTTCAGACCCTACCGCAAATGCTGTTTCTGGATGCAACGGTGGAACCTCTTACATGTGCTCAGACCAATCTCCTTGGGCAGTTAGCGATGATTTGGCATATGGTTATGCCGCCGTTAACATCGCTGGTGGAAGCGAGGCTTCATGGTGTTGTGCTTGTTATGAATTGACTTTCACCAGCACTGCTCTTGCTGGCAAGAAGATGATTGTTCAAGCTACGTACGTTAAATACTTTTCCCACTCATATCACTTCCTATTCCCCTGAATGCGTCTTCTAACATTACTTTCAATGTAGTAACACCGGTGGTGATCTTGGCTCAAACCAATTTGATTTGGCTATCCCAGGTGGAGGTGTTGGAATCTTCAATGGTTGTACAACCGAATTCGGTGCTCCTTCCTCAGGATGGGGTGCACAATATGGTGGTGTCTCCGCCGTTTCTTCCTGCTCAACCTTCCCAGCTGCCCTTCAACCAGGTTGCAACTTCAGATTCAACTGGTTCGAAAGTGCCGATAACCCAACTGTCGATTTCAAACAAGTCGAATGTCCAGCAGCATTGACCAAGAGCACCGGATGCAAGAGAGCTGATGATTCAAGCATGCCAGCTCCAGATGCTTCGGGAAGTGCATCCGCCTCCCCAGAAGAGCTTGTAGCAACACCTGCCAAGACCTCTTCTGTTGCCCCAACTTCAGTTAGCTCTTCATCTGTTGTCGTAGCACCAAGCTCCGCAAAATCCAGCCCAGCCGCTGTTGTCCCAACTTCCGCAGCTTCTTCCAAGGCTTCCTCTGCACCAGCAGTTACTTCCCACTCTTCCGCCACTAAATCCGCAAAGACCAGTGTCGCCGCTCCTCATTCCACCGCTGCTTCGACTGACGATGATGCGACTTGCGATGCTGAGTAAATTACAAAAACCAGGAGTTTCAACATGGAATGGAGTTTGATGGACCGTAGAGGTAGAGGTGGAGATAGATGATACGAATAAGATGGCTGGGTGATGGCTGGGTACAGTGCCTGGCTAGAGATGATGAAAGATACCTTCTTGTATTAATTTTTCCAATCGCGAAATTCAAATATGAATTGAACCAAATTTTTTATTACAACATTGTTCTACTTCTATTGCTTGTGAGGTATGTACATCGTGAAATACATCACAGGGAAAAAAGTCAAACACTCACATTGCCAACTCATTCTCATGATTGCAACTCTCCTCCACTATACCTAACCCACCCGTACACCAATGTGAAACCCTAGCATCATCCCATCTCAAAACTCATTTCTTATCTTCTTACCAATCATTCATTCATATTCACCACATGGTCAAAATAATATTGTAAATAAAGTTCGTTCATCAAACATACCCAGGTCAATTGATCCATAACACTTTATTTTATGGAGATTTCATTTCATTGATTAGGACCCGCATTTGGATTTTTTTGTTGGAATTGTCTGTGAGAACCTTGTCGTCGTTCATCGATACGATATCTGAGATATTTTCTTTTACCTTGTTGGCTTTGGAGCCAGTATACACATGTGATTCCTTTAAATAATCAGTGTCATGGAATGGGGTAAGTTTCGTGCACTTCGAAGTGATTTGTCTCACGCATGGTTGCAGAGATGTCGCACTATCCTAAATCTAATGATTAATGTATTAATTCTCCAATAAACGCACGCTAAATACCATACATGACAGATTTTTAACGCCAATTTTCCACAGAGAGCCAGGAGCTTTTCCATCGAGCGTCCATCAGCCCCTTCAACCCACTTTACCAACCCCACGTTCTATCCACCAACTTGAACGGTTTCCAAACAATCCTTGAAGGATCAATCACTCTCTTCGGCTTTAACTTCTGCTTTTCCCTCATCGCCTCATGTCTCTTGATCAATGCAGTCGGCAAAACCATCTTGTGTTCTCCCTTGTGATAAACCTGCATCTTTAGCGCCTGCAACGTATGTTCTACATCAGCACTCGTCATATTGAGCTTTTGCGATAAACCTTCTATACTAATTCTCTCGTCCTTTTCATTGTGGATCAAAAGCTCTTCAACGATTCGTTCGGTCCAATATTGCCGATATGAGAGGAGACCAAGATCAGATAGGGGTTTTTCGGGCGAGCCGAGCTTTCCTTCGATTTTTGAGAGCTCATAGGAGAAATTGATTAGAAGTCGTCCATAACCTTTACGTTGATATTGCGGAAGTGTCAGAATACAAGCTACGTTATAACCATCCGCACTTTCTTTCTCTTTGGAGAAATATCCCACTAGATGAAATCCCTTTTCATCTCGTGAACACATGACATAAAACAAGAAAGGATCCACGTCGTAGTAAAGAGTTTTGTGATCCAAAAACATCTTGGATATGAGACATAAGTTTCGGCACCAAGTTCGTTGACGTCGACCATCGATTTCGAAGAAAGAGACGTAATCATCCCGATAAATTTCATTTCCAGGAGGATGCTGTAATGTACACTTGCCTCGATGACGAGTGAACGCTTTGAGATCTCCGTAATAAGATAAACAAAATTCACAAATGTACATGAGATCCTCTTGAGTGAATGCTTCCGGATAAGGAGAGAAATACCAGGGGTAAAGTTCGAATTTACCGAATTGGACTTTGGAAATATTTCGAATACGTGATATTTCGGCTTGGTTTTGAGTCATTGAGCCACTAGTTCGTAATTTTTCGATTTCTTCTTTTGGACTGAAATGTTGCGCAGGTTCATTCTTTGCATTTGCTGCTTCAGTGGCAGCTTCATCAACATCCATGGGATCATTGGCTTCAGGAGTAGCATCAAGATCTAATGCCATAGTAAGTTTAGCATCTCCATCAGCATCTGGAGTCTGTCTCTGAGACTCCGCAAATTCAGACCATGGAGGAGCATTTGAACCTGATTCCGAAACTACAGAATCTTCTCTCTTGCTTGCTTGAGTTGGTCGTTTTTGATTCTTCTTGTTGGCAACGATTGTCTTTTTCCCAGCTGGAGGAGCTTTTGACTTTTCCTTTGGCTTCTCTGGAGCTGGCCATTCAACATCTTGAGTAAAATCGATTCTTATAGCTGGAACCCATTCATCTAGACGTTTGTTGAAATTATCGAAATTGCAATAAAATTGACGACCACTTTTCGTCTCTTTTATACTTAGAATTTCTGCTCTTCTAAGTGCACCATCCTGGTATGGAATTAGTATAACGATTTTTGGGTAGAGCAAATAAATAAGTTTATTGCCTCCAAAAAGATGGAGAAATGGGAGGGAAGGCGAAAAAAAGCATGATTGATGCTCGAGTGGTGAAGCAAATACATGTGGTTACTAACCTTCTGTACCATTGCTATACATCCTACCCTACAGGCATTAGTTAGCACCATCAATCTTGCGACCGTGAAATTGTATTGGAACTTACCCCAATGTATCAATTGTCGCCTTACTCTTCTGCTTGGGTACTGGAGTTCCTACAGAACTATCTTTATCTTGCGACGGACCTGTCATGATGGGATTTTATAATTATTTTGATGGTTGCGAATTGATTTTTGATTGATTTTGATTGATTTATCACTATGTAGTTGCTTGTTGATTCTTCTTTTTGGAGGGGCAAAATTGATAAAACAAGGCTGTAAAAATAATGTTCTCGCATTTTCTCTAGCCTTCGATAACCTTACTAGGTACGCAGTAAGTAGTTTTATCAGCCAGAGCCTTGCCTTATTGATATACATTTTATTTTATCAACTTTGTGAAAACCCAACCCTCAAATTTTATTTCTTTGGCAACCATATTGACAATATCAACAACGGAATATGCAAAGAAAAAGTCATGGCACCTGTTTTATCAAGTAATTGGAAAAATCTTCAAGCAGCATTAAAGAAAGCCCCCAAACCAGAATCAGATGCGAAGAAACGAAAAGCTGCAGAACCTTCGGAAAGAACGAAAGATAGTATCGCAAAGCGCAGAAGATTAGAAGGCATTGCTGTAAAATCTCGACCAATTGCAGACGCTAAAACTTTGAGGAAGGGAAAGATGGGAGCAATGGGAAGTTCACCAGCTTTGGATTCAACAGAGAATGATACACCACTTCCAAAGAATGCACCGTCTGCTTCTTTGGCACTTTGGGCGGAAGATAATGATATATCGGCGAAAGATCTCGCGGAAGCTTATGGAGGGAGTCTAAAAGATACTACCATTCAAGGTGCTCGAGCCGATAGAATTAATGGCGGGCTTTCAGAAGACGTCGATATAGGGAAATACATTGGAATTGATTGTGAGATGGTAGGTGTAGGAGGTTCCGAAGATAGATCGGTATTGGCTCGAGTCAGTATTGTCAATTTCCATGGCACACAGATATACGATTCTTTTGTGCGCCCCAAAGAGTTTGTTACGGATTGGAGAACTCATGTTTCTGGTGTATCGACGAAAAATATGGCGACGGCGAGGGAATTCGATGAGGTGCAGAGAGATGTGGCCGAGATTTTGAAGGGAAGGATATTGGTGGGACATGCGATAAAGAATGATCTGGAAGCCATGATACTGAGCCACCCGAAGAGAGACATACGAGATACGTCGAAATTTTCAGGCTTCAGAAAATACAGTAATGGGAGGACACCCAGTCTGAAGAAGTTGGCAAAGGAGATTCTGGGTGTGGATATACAAGGTGGTGAACATTCTAGTATTGAGGATGCAAGGGCCACTATACTTTTGTTTAGGAAACACAAATCGGCTTTTGATATTGAACATGCAAAGCATCATCCTCCGCACTCAGGTGTATCTTCGAAGTCCAAGCCAAATAAGAAGAAGAAAGGGAAGCGTTGAAGATCTCTAGGGCCGCCACAATTTGATTGGTGATGGTGTAGAGACTCTACTATATTGTAGAAAAAGTTGACAAGAATACTGTTCAAGCAAATATTGACATTCAATGGAGTTGGGAGTTTGGCTGGCGTTAAGAAAGAGACGCATTAACTCGAGCGATGGTTTCAAAATCCAAAGATACTTTTACGAGCATCAACAAAACAATTCCATCCCAGCTAGGCACCATTCATTAGCAAGCACAAGAAAAGCCAGCACTAATAATATACTACGAGTTGTCATGAAAAAAAAAGTCAAGTCTATATGGTCTAACACACTGCCACTATAATGCAGTGGCAGTTCTTCTATGGCTTTTGAAAATTAGAGAGAAGAGAAATTCATTACCCCTCCCATGCACCGACTCCAAGCGCTCCAAGAAAATTACCGCAACATAAACCCAGATCTCAAAACTATAGGGGAATACCATCCATCAATTCCAATGCTCCTTCTCTGCCCACTGTGATTATTGCATCTCCAAGGGTCTTTGTTGCAAAACCTGCCTCGCAATATGTGAAATAGTACTGTGTGAGCATGTTAGCGCATGCGATATTGGGATAAATTTGTATGGTGGATGTGGAAATACGTACCTCCCACTTCTTTCTGAATACTTCTACCTCTCTCTCACCCATCTCCTTGTGCTCCGCCATCAAGGCAGGTCTAATCCTTGACTCGAAATTTGCCAAGAACTTTTCTTTCCATAATCGCAACGTCTTCGCATAATGACCTCCGATATTCTCCACCTTTTCAACAACCAATGTTCCTTCTGAGGCTTTGGTGATATTATCAATTAATTGTGTAACAGAAGGAAGATGACCACCCGGGAAGATATATTTTCGAATAAAATCCTCCCCCTTTGCATAAGCCTCATATCGACCCTCCGGCATGGTAATACATTGGAACACGGCAATTCCATCTGGTTTCAATAATCGATGGATGCAGGAGAAATACGTTTCCAGGTATTCTGCCCCAACAGCTTCGAGCATTTCAATGGAAATTATCTTATCGTAAGGTTGTTTTGGTATAGGTAGTGCTCGATAGTCCATAAGTTTCACTTCAATCCTATCCGCGAAGCCTGCTGCGAAAATGCGCTTTTCGGCTAAGACTTTTTGTTCAACGGACAAGGTCAGACTTGTCACACGACATCCTGTTCGTTCAACGGCTTGAATGGCAAATGAACCCCATCCAGTACCAATCTCTAATACATGATCCGAGGGTTTAATTTTTGCCCCGTCTATGAATCGATCGAGTTTCGTTCTCTGCGCTTCTTCAAGTGTTTCCTCTTCAAATCCGGATGAAGCGCTAGAAATCGATTTCCATATTGGGCATGAATATGTCATATCTTCGGAAAGGAATGCAGCGAACATTTCGTTGGAGATATCGTAATGCGCGGAGACGTTGAGGAGAGAATTGGACAGGGTGTTAGTACTCCTGGCGAGTCCTGTAATAGTGGCGGCGATAGAGGAGGTTAGAGTTGTGGCATTTGCCAGTTGAGTACGATTTTGGATAAAAAGCTAGAAATGGCTCTTAGTATGAATTTTGAGATCGCGTGGCATGGGGGAAGCTTGAAATACCTCGAAGAATCCAGTCAAGTCGTCACATTCGACTTCTCCCAGCATATATGCCTCCGCGAAACCCATATCAGCAAACAGAAAGAGGCGCACCCAAAATGCTTGATTGGTGATTCTCAATTCTATCTTTCTTGCTGCGCCAGCTTTGCGCGAGTTATGATGTCCGTTAACGCCATTCACTCCATTGGCCTTATTTTCCTTTGCAATCTTGGCCCCATAACATATTGTTTTTCCTGTTTCGGCATCGGTAACGAGTAGTGTACCACGCTCAATTCGTCCGAACAATGAAGTGACAGCAGCTTTTGAGACAGAAAGAGCTGGGCCCCAAGTCAAACCACCGATTGTACTCTTGAGATAGTCGGTACTCCTCGTTATGGGCGCGGTGATGGCGTCGGGGAGGTAGGAAGCCATTATGGTGATAAGAAAGCTTGTTTGAGAAGATTCAAATGAAAAACTTCCGAAATTATTGTATTAACGACCTGCGCGTGTAGAGGGGAAGGTATGAAAATATCAATTGAAAGGACAGTAAGGTGAAGAGAGAGAAAACTATTTACTCGGTCGAGGTACTAGATGGATAGTGCCGTGGGTGGGAACCTTTTCTGCTGTGGAGACTAAGCTATCACCACGCTAGATGTTGAGCTTGAGCTGTGCACAACCACTGGTTTGTTTGATTGGGATTACTTTGAAGAAGGAATGAAAAGGAAACCGAGGAATTGGTATTTATCTTTCTGTCACTGTTACGGTATCAGCGTAAGACAACACAATGCAAAGTCGAGGAGAGAGATATAAAGAAAGAGGCAACACTCACATTGTGAATCTAGATCAAAACGACAAAAAAAAAGAGCGAAGCATGAAAGACCCGGATGACGATGTTTCCCGAAGACCGCCAAACATTCAATGCTTGAGTACATGGAAAGGAAACAAGGGCTAGTAAGAATATGGTTTAGGGAGGGGTGAAAATAGTTCATGCAGATGGGGAGCCCCGCTATTAGTGTATCTTGTCGGGAGATCTGTGTGGAATGTATCGATATTTGGATGTGCTTGGACTTTGAACACAGACATTAATTGATCAAGCTTTTGGCTTTGAAGGAAGGGAAGTAAGTTGGAAGGACAACAGGTGAAATAGTATGATGTACCATAGGTAAATATAAATATAAAATTGCTTTGCGTGTTTTTAGTTTAGGATATTTGAAGAAGAGAATGTCCACAGTGAGATATAGCTGGATCGTAGATACCTTTCTTCTCACAGCTTGTATATAGCAGGTATGTACATACATACATAACCTTCTATATACTAGGTAATCCTGCCGAGGTAGGTATCTAATAAGTAGGAATTTAAATACTTTATTTTATTTTGCACATACCATACTTGTACTTCTACCTAGTAAGTAGCTAACCCCAAGTATGTATGCGTATGAGTACCTAGTATGGCTATGGCTATAGCTATGAACTTGTACCCTTCGTGTAATAATTAACGTGTTCGTATAAGGCTCAGCGCAGGGAGACAAAGCGAAAAGTAGCTAGTAGGAAAAAGAAGAGATGCAGTAAATGGATATGAGTGGTGCACCTACTATCCATCTGATTAAGATATCAAAGTCTTGACATCATCAATTGATCCTTTCTCGCATCTTAAATCGATGGTTCTATGTTATATGTAACAAGGTATGAACTTCCCCAAAGGATCACTCCCAATGAAACTTAGCGAACGGTATCTTCGGAGTCCGTACATTCCCGGCGTGAACGATTTGAATACATCTTTTCCACTCTTCCCCAAAAAAGTCCGAATCGAGTGTAAGAGTGAGTGTCAAGAGTGAAAGGCATGGGAAATGGGAAACGTACCTAACCTTGGGATATGGCATTTGAAAGAAAATGTGGGTGATTATGTAATATGCTAGGGGTAAATTCCGATGGACAACGTCCCGAGCCACTCTTTACGGATCGGATTACATTCAATTGGCCAGGAAAGGAAAGTCTTTGTCTTTTGGTAGGGAAGAAGACATGAGGCATTCGATTGTGGTACGGAGGATATCCCTAAAACAAATTAGTAGAAGGTGTAGAAGGCGTAGAAGGTTTGGATTGTGGATTGGTAAGATAATGTTGCATGTTGCAACTTGCATGTGCAAAGGGTGGAGTGTATCATGACTCTTTACCCATACCTGCCCCGTTATTAGAGGATGATTGAAACCATAGAGATGAGTAGAATTTATGAGGAAGAAGGAAAGATACTATAATATATGCTTATATACCCGCGTATATATACATCGTGTGTTCCCATTGGTATTGAGTACTGAAAATAATACATCACATGATTCAAAACGGATCTAGTAGCCCGAAAGAAGAGTGTAGATGAGATGGTGGTATCCATATGAGTGATGGATTACTAGGTAATTTCCTTCAGTTCGAAAGGAATGCTACTAATCAGAGCCCTGGAGGATGAAGAAGATAACAGCAATTAGAGTAATAGTAGTAGTAAATTCATAATCGATTTGGTCTATATAGCTATACTAAAACCATATGATATATCTATATTTATATCTAATTAAATAAAATAGATAGAAAAAAGATATTAAAAACCTATCCTCTCTTAGTATTCCATTAAGTTGTTTATACTATATATCTATCCTATTCAATACTTATAGCTTATAATATCTATACTTTCAAAAACAATAATATTAAAAGCTTCATTTCTATTTTACAAATTAATAATATATAACCTGCTATTATTTTGTTTAGTAATATAGATTCTTCTTTTCTTTTATATTTGTCGTAGGTCGTAGGCTAATATATTAGTATTCGATATAAGTAGAATATAAGAAGAAATCGACTAATATTAGTCTATTTTGAGAAGCTGACTCAGGTTAACGACTAAAAAGCAATGAAAATATATGATATTGTTGGAAGTTGTGGCACGTGCTCTAAGCTACTATGCATATATCACTTCCACTTTATAGTTAGATTTTACCTTAGTACAATTAATCTACATAATCAATAATATATATATTCCATTAGCCTGCTCTTTTATTATAAATAGATTATAAACCTGATAGTTCTATAATAAGATTAAGGCTAAAAGCTTTTTGAATAGCTTACATTGCCAAAATAGAAATTAATAATGAAAAGTTTTTATATAATATAATATTAATATACAAAATATATATAATAAACAGATTACTAAATAATAATAATAAAGTAATTATTTATATTACATTTTTTTCTTAAATAAAAGAATTATAAATTATTATTAAAAAAATTATTCATTTTAGCTTAATATTAAAAAACATTATTTGCTATATAATATTTAATATTATTTCAAAAATCATTATTTACAAATCAAAATTTACTATTCTCAATTACCCCATTTTAAAGAGAATTTCTCCTTTTAAATATTAGTATATTCTAATTAGAATAATATAATTTTAAATAATTCCTTTTTTACTTTTCTATTCTTTTATTCTATTATTAATTACACCTAGATTATTAATATAAGTTTTCTATTTGTAGAATCTTTAAAATAAACAAAAATACTAAATTTAAAAATTACTCCAAATATATTCCTTCTCTTATTTAAAAGAATTATAAATATTAAACTTATTAAATAAGAATTTAACTTCAAGAAAAAGATTGATTTTATATATATGAAAAGATATTATATAAATATATATAGATTATAGTAATTAATAACTTAATTCAGGATTTCAAAGAACTTCAAGTTTCTAATGATAGTAGTAATATTACTATAAAGATTTGATTTGATATTAATAAAAAGACTACCTTTTTTAAAAACAATACTAATATATTATTTTATATTTGTTATTTATTATTTAATAATAATAAGGCTTTAATAAACAAATATAATATAATAAAGAAATTTTGGGATTATTTAGCTATCAAATATTTTAGAATTAATAATATTATAATAAATAAATATCTTTTTAAAATCAAGATTTTCTCTTTTAATAATATCTCTAATATAATTATTATAGGTATATAAAATAAGCTTAAGAATCTTCAACAAAAGCTTTTATTTATGAACACTTTAATTAATATTTTATATATAAATAAATCATTTTTTCAAAACCTGATCTTATCTCTTTTTAATGAATATAAAATTATTATTAATATAATTCATATTATTAATTCTATTTTGAATATTAATAATAAAATTAAATATCTATAGATCAAAAAAGCAAAAATACAAATCTT
Organism: Botrytis tulipae; assembly: GCA_004786125.1. Taxonomy (NCBI): domain Eukaryota; kingdom Fungi; phylum Ascomycota; class Leotiomycetes; order Helotiales; family Sclerotiniaceae; genus Botrytis; species Botrytis tulipae. The sequence goes on from PQXH01000212.1 coordinate 15,313, forward strand.
TAGAAATTCGGTATATTTTATAAAAAGAAAGAAATATATTCTATTTTATTATTAATATAAAACTAATATAAACTCAAAGATTAATATATTTATTATTATTTATAAACTTCATAATAAGTCTAATTACTCAATTCTAAAATACTTTTAATTTTATTATGCTAAGTATCTCTTGAAATCTAATTCAAATTATAAATAGAAGAAAAAATAATTCATTTTTCCAATATAAAAAAATATAAAAATATAGGGAGTATAAAGCTTATATTACCAAATTAAATTCTAATATTATTAAAAGTATTATTAATAATAAATCTAATTCTAAATATTATTATTTTATTAAAAAAAATATTAATAAAATATTCCCATTACAATAATATATTAATACTAATATTATTTTATATATATCTAATTAATATTCTCTATTTAGAAGTTTAATTTATATTTTACAATAAAGAATAATGATTGATAGAGAAGCTATATATTCAGATAAACAAGAAACAATAGATATAATATATAAAAATAGAATAAGAATATTATTAGTTAATATACTATATATATTTGGATTAGAGGTTAATCTATTTTTAATTAAAAGAATTTATAAAACAAAACTCAAGAATATATTCAGTTTTAAGAAAATATATTTTATATTAAAAAATAATAAGAATAATAAAATTATTAAAGTAATAATGAAAAATAGAATGTATATTATTTTATATATGAAATCAGAATATAAAGATTTTACATTCTTTACATTCTTTATAGAAATTATTAATAGGATGAAAGAGGAAGTTGAAGAATTAATTATAATAAAAAAGAAAAGATACCTTATTTGGCATAGACGCTTTAATTATCTCAATCCTAATAAAATCAGAAATTTGTATAAAGTTATTATACTTTAAAGATCTATCAAAATCCTTTTAATTTTTGATATTTGTAAAGTATATACTTTTATAAAGATAATTAATAGAATTTCAAGTTAATTAAGTATATAAAAATCCAAAAGATTAGAATTAATCTATTTCAATATTATTAACTCTTTCCCAAAATTAATTTGAGAATATAGATATTTTCTTTTTATTATTAATAATATTATAAGAATAAATTGAATTATTCTATTAAAATAGAAAAGTAATGTAATATCATTATTAAAAGATTAGAAATAAGAAATTAAGCTTATTACAAATATAGCTGTAATTACTATCAGAACTAATAATATATTAAAGTTTTTTTAAGTTATTCGGGAATAGAAGATTAATATATAATTAAAGGTTATAATAATTGTATTATCTTATTAAAATGATTTAGTTGAATGTAATATATATATTATAGAAACTGATATAAGAGTAATATTAAAAAAAGTCTATTTATTATTAGAATTTTAGAATAAAGCTGTCGAGTATAACATATACATTTAAAACTATATTAGTATTGATTCAGATGCAAATGAAATCAATTGAAGTCTATTCAAAGTATTTATAGGTATATTATTAAATATCAATATATATAAGATTTAAAGGAATTAATGTTATATTTATATCAATTTCAAAACTATTTCAAAAGGACAAAGGTATAATAAACTTTGTAATATAATAAGAATTAGAATATTCCTGAAATACTTAAAAGATATTATTAAATATATAAAGATTTATTTATTAAAACTAGATTATACTTACTATTTTTATTATATTATAATCAATAAAAGCTATAAAAAAAGGGATTTGAATTTCAAACTCAGAAACTATATAGTTAGATTATAAGGTACTAAGAATATAAAATCTAATTACAGGTCTTGTAATAAACCTAAGAATATTTCTAAATCATTATCTATTCCAATTAATTTATTAATATTATCAAATAAAATAATCACAGATTTAATAGAAATATATTTGCTAATATCAAAATGAATAAAAACTAAAATACTATGTTTTAATAAAAATAAATATGGAAATATCCAATAAGTAACTAATAATTTAATAAAACTGACAAAGGAAAACAATAAAGAAAGTGATATTACTTTATCTAAAAATATAACTTTACTATTTGATTATATACTATTAAATTCGAGTATATTATTTGAGAATATATTACCTGATATTACATTATCTAATAAAATTTTATTATCTATTACATCTATATTTACATTTATTTCCATATTACTTTTAAAATATAATTTTAGGAAGAAAAAAAGAAATGATAATAATAATATAGAAAAATAAAAAAACTCCAAAATTATTTAGGTTTTATTTATTTTCTTAAATAAACTAGAATCAAAATCAATTGAGTATATTATGATTACTATTTTAAATATTTATTAATTCGAATAGAAGATGAATAATAAAATTACTTCAAAGATTTTAACTATTTTAATAAATATACTAATAAAAGCTAAAATTGTTCTACTAACAATAGAAATATTCGGAATTAAGATATTAAATATATATAAAAAAATAATAACAAATAAAAAGTATACAAAAGATTGATAAACTATAATTTAAAAAGAAATAAACTTATTAATTAAAAATAACATTTAGAAAAAGTTTATTTTACTATAAGAGAATAATTTAATTTTAATGAAATAAATATTTGTTATTAAAATAAAAAATAATAAAGTAAAGTGATTTAAGGTTAAATTAATAACTAAAGAATTCGATTAAGTTTTAGGTAAAGATTATAATGAAATCTTTACTTCTATTATTCAATTTAATACTCTTTGCCTTTTCCTTATAATTATTATAAAAAAAAACTTTGAATATTTCTATTTCAATATTAAAAATATATTTATTAAATTATATTTGAAAGAAAAAATCTATTTAATACTTCTTTAAAATATTTATATTTATTATAATTATATTCTATATACACTTTAAAGTTTTTATAGATTAAAATAAGCTAATAGAGATTAAAGTTTTTTTTTAAAAGAAAAGTTAACCAAAATAGATTTTATATAAAGCCTTATAGACCTATATTTATATATTAATTACCCGCATTAGCTAATTCTCTTAATATATATAAATAATATTATTATTATTGCTATATAAAAACAAGATATTCAATGATTTTATTATAATCTTTCTACTCAATTTAATATTAAAGATTTAAAGGAGATTAATAAGATTTTAGGAATATATATTATTTATAATAGATTAAAGAGAATATTAATTATAAATTAAGAAAAATATCTGAATATAATGTTTATTTGATTTGGGATTTTCTATAATTAATATATTCCAAGAAAAATATTAATTTTGGATTATAATCAATTATGATTAATGCTTCTAGATAATAAGTTTATTAATATAAACAAATATTAGTAAGCAATTGGTAGTATAATTTATTCTATAATTTATATTAAATCGAATATTGTATTTAATCTTAGGAGATTAATATAAACTATATCTAACCCTATTAAACACTATAGTATTATACTCAAAAACCTTATGAGATATTTGAGGTTAATTATTAAATAGAAACTATATTTTGGGCTTGGGGGAGTTTAATTAGATATTTATAAAGAATATAATCTCTTATAATGTATTATTAAAATATATATTGATATAAACTAAGCAAATAATAGAATTAATTAAAAAAGCATTTCTGGTGGGGTAATAATATTTTATAATAGATTAATTTTATAGGCAAATAAAAAGTAGATATCTATAACTATATTTAGTATAGAAACTAAATATATTTTTATAATGATATTCATTAAATAAGGGTAATAGATAGCTCAATTCTTAAGGGATTTAAAGTGATTATAGTATATTAGAAATAATGATAAAATTCAAATATTTGGAAATAATTAAAAAATATTAGTATTAACCAAAAACCTATATTTATACAAGTAATTAAAGTATATTGATATATATTATTATTTTATTTATAATTTTATAGAAAAATATCTAGTTAATATTAGCTATGTTAATATAAGTGATATAGCTGTAGATGGATTAATAAAATCATGTGTAAGGGTAATATTTAAAAGATTTAAGAATATACTGGGATTTCAAAGAGAATAAACTTTTTGGGAGAGTATTGGAAATTATAATCTATACTTTAAAATCAATCAAATTGATCAAATCAATCAAATTAACTAAATTAACTAAATTAACCAAATTAATTGATTAAATTAATTAAATTAATTAAATTGATTAAATTGATTAAAATCACTGAATCCATTTATTTCATTTATTTTATTAAATTCATTGAATTTATTTTATATCGAATTTATTAAAAATTAATAATTTCAAGAAAATCATATGAAATAATAGATAAGCTTAAGATCTATTTGTATACAATTAGATTTTAATAATTTCCTATATTAAAACAATAACCTTATGATTAAAAAATAATGAATTTCGAAGTAATCAGTTATTAGATATATAAAAGGAATTTTAAAAAAGCTAACTATTAAAGCTAAGAGAATAAGCTTTTTAGAAGAATATTGGAAGTTGTAGTATATGCTCTAAGCTATTATGTATATATCACTTTTACTTCGTAATTAGATTTTACTTTAGTACAATTAATCTATATAGTTAATAATACATGCATTCCACTGGCCTGCTCCTTTATTGTGAATAGATATTTATGAATTTGAGTATGATATTGATAATTCTTATTCTATATTCAAGGGGAAAAGGTCTTATTTTATACTTTTTCCTATTAATCTAGCCTTTCCGCTTTTATTAATCTCTCGTAAATCTCTTCCTAATTCAGCTATTCCTTTGAAATAAAGCTCTCATTCATATTCTTTATTTTATAATCTATTTTCGGATTTATGACTGTTTTCATATATATAGCCGTTTTTATATATATGATCATTTTTGTATATATAACTATTCGCTTTTTAAAAGCTTATAAACAATAATCATATAATTTGATCATATAATTCGCTACTAATGGATTATATAAATATAGAAATATTATATATATATATTTAAAAAGATGTATTTATTATATTATTTTTAATTAAAAATAATAGTTCCCTTTAATATATATTATTTTTTTAATTATTTATATATATATTTATATATTAATCTCATTAAAAATTTGTTTTTTATAGGAAAAGAATACTAATATATATTTTCATTAATTTTGTTAAAAATCTACTTTATAGGAGAAAAATATTAATATTTTATAATAATATTTATTTATTTTTCTAATAATTATTATAATTTTGAATTATATTAATAAATTTTGATAATTTGATTCTTTCTAATGGTTTAGTTAAACCATCAGCAATTTGATTTTCTATAGAAATCCATATTAAGTCTAAATATCCTTTATTTATAAGATCTCTTATATAATAATATTTAATATTAATATGTTTGCTTCTATCGTAATATATAGGATTTTTAGATATAGCTTTAATTAATATATTATTTATATATAATAAGAATTTCTTCTATTTATATTAATTTAATTTCTATAAAATACATCTTAAATATATAGCTTCTCTAGCGGCTAAATTTATGGAAATTAGCTCGAATTCTGCCGTATTTTGTACTACAACAAATTGTAATTTAGTTTTCCAACTAATTAAACTATTAGCAAATAAAAATAAATATCCACTAATAAATTTAATAAAGCTTTTATCTTCTGTATAATCTACATCACAATATCCTTTTATATAATTATTATAATCCTTTTTATATATTGTTTTTAAGATTTTAGTACCCTTTAAATATCTAAATATTCTTTTCATAGCTATAATATAATTATTACTAGAATTAGATATATATCTAACTAATTTTAATACAAAATAAGTGATATCCCATCTAATTCCTAAGGCTAAATAGAGTAGTTTCCCTATTGCTTTTTGAGCCCATTTTATTTTATTTAAATCAACTTTATTTAGATTTATTTTAATATTATTTTTAGTGATCATAAATATAGCTATAAGAATACAATCCTCTAGTTTTAGGTCTTTTAGATATTTATCTATATATTCTTCTTAATATAATTTAATAAAAATTTTATTTAATTTTATTTGAATACCTAAATAATCTTCTATTAGACCTAAATCTTTTAGATCTAAATAGTTTTTAAGATTTTTTATAAAATCTTTGATTAAAACCTCACTAAAGCCTACAATAACAATATCATCAACGAATATATTCAATATTAATTCCGAATATTTATTTATAAATATACATTCGTCTATTTTTATATTAATAAAATTTAATTTATTTAATATACTTTTTAATATAATATACCAAATTCTAGCAAATTGTTTTAATTTATATAGAGTTTTATTTAACTTTAATATTATATTATTATTTTGATATATTTTAGGGGCTTTAATATATATATTTTTATTAATATTTCTCTATACAAAAACTAATATTATATTTATTTTATATATATATCACTCTTTATTTATTGCTAGTGTAAATATCAATTTCTAGGTTATTTACTTTATTACACTAGCAAAAATATTTAAATAATTTAATCCATATAATTATTCAAATCTTTTAACTATATATTTAACTTTAAATTCAATATTATCATTAAATAAATATTTAATTTTATAAACTTATTTAGTCTTTAAAATATTTAGCTCTTTTATATTATTATTCTTTTTAATAATATTTCAGATATTATTCTTTTCTAAAGTTTTTATTTTATATTTCATAGCCTTTTTCTAGTTTTCTTTTTGATTAAAATTTATAATTTGTAAATATATTTCAAAAATTATTAAGTTTTTATTATAAGGTTTTTTTATTATTACTTTTTTATTAATTTTTATATTAAAATATAATAATATATTTTCTTTATATTGATTGTCACTAATATTATTTAATTTAAATTTATAATCTTAATTTTCTAGTTTTACACATTATAAATAAATGAGATTATATATATCTAATTATAGTTCTACCCCTTGCATACACTTAGATTGCTTAATAGAAATAGATAAATTAAAATTAAATAATATTTCAATTATTAATCTGTTTTTATTACTAATATTTGAATTATTTGAATCATTATTTTTATTTAAATTTTTATATATATTATTATATATATTTACCTCTTCTTTTTAATCATTAGAATTAGAGTTTTCTTTTAATTCTTCTAATAGATCTTCTTTAGTAAGATAATTATTAATATTATTATTATAATATAGTATATCTTTTTTAATAATAAAATCACTTAAACTCATTATTTTATTTCTATTAGAGATATAAAATAATAAATTTTTCGAGGATTCAAATCCTATTAAAATTCCTTTTTCTGATTTATAATTAAGTTTATTATCTCTTTTTTCTTTATATTTTAATATATATTTAAGAGATCCTAGAATTCTAATATAATTTATATTAGGTTTTTTATTATATAATAATTTAAAAAGCAAGCTTTTTATAGTTCTATTATAATATCTATTTTTAATATAAATTATTCCCTTTAATATATAAGGCCATAGAAATTTTAATAGATTTTTATCTTTTATAAATACTAATATTCTTTTTACTAAATATCTATTTAATTTTTCAATTATTTCATTCTGGGAGTAATAATGAGAGCTTATATATTCTAATATAATATCTTTAGATTTAACGAATAAATTCCATTGATTTGAATTAAATTCTTTAATATTATTTAATTTTATTACTTTTATTTTAATATTAAATTGATTATATATTAAATAAAATATTTCTTTTAATATATTGAAAATATTTAATTTATATTTTATAGAATATACCCATATACTTTGTGTAGCCCAGTCAGTAAAAGTAATAAAATATTTTTCTCCTTTTAATTCTAATGTTTTTATTGGTTTACAAATATCAGTATTAATTTTATTAAATTTATCTAATTTCAAATTTGAAAGGAATTTATTAATATTTTGGGTTATTTTATTATATATATAGACTTTATAATAACTTAAATTTATTTTAGAATTTTCTAAATCTAGTGTTTTTATAATATAATTTTTATTTATATGATTTAAATGCTTATGTTATAGGTTTAAGTTTATATTATTTGATTTTATTTTAGATTTAAATTCTTTTTTAGATTTAGATTCTTTTTTAGATTTAGATTCTTTTTTAGATTTAGATTCTTTTTTAGATTTATTTATTTGATTTATTTTAAGATCTTTATTATTATTATAAATAATGTTCTTATTTTGATTTAATAAATTATAATTTATATTATATTCTGAATAGAAAGCATTATTAATTTATTTAGTATTTGCTTTTATATTTAAAAATTTATTTGAAAATTTATAAATATTTCCTGGGAATAATATTTTACTAGTTTATCTCTTTTTAGAGGTTTGTTTAGTACTAATTAAGATTGATTTTAATAATAAAATATACTTTATTATTTAAATAAATAATTTTTTATTATTTATAATAATAGGAATATCTATTTCAAGTATGACTTTCTACAGAGTACGATAGGAAGCATAGAGTAGAATAAAAGGGCATTCATATTGTATTAAAGCTATTTATAAAAAAAAAAGCTTTAATATAAGCTAGAGCTTTTTATTAATACTAACTAGAACTAACTCCCCCTACTCTAGCACTTATATAAACCATACTTTCAATATTTTTTCTTGGATTTATCGTGATGTTCTATTATATCTAGCATTTTTACAAACCTTTTGAAAGTATCCTCTATTAATAATTTAGTTAATTTGTTTATTATTATTTTATTAATAGGAATGTAACTGATATCAATCTTTTCTTTTTATTTGAGATTCTATATATAGTAATATACTATATCGATATACTTTAATTTATTAATTAATTATATATTTTTAACTAAAACTATTATTTTTTAATTATTCTTTTTTATTTTAATAATGAATTTGTTTTCTATAACAAATTGCTTATATTTCATATTTCGAAGTATTTGAACTAACCATTAACCTTGTTTCACTATAATGGATTAAGCTATATATTCTGATTCAATTGTTAATATCAATATTGAGTTCTGCTTTCAACTCATCCAGAACACTAGTCCTCCTCCCAAAAGTGTAATTATTCCTGATATACTCTTCCTATCAACTACATTACTAGTATAATCTATATCGGAATAAATTACGAGATTTTTTATTCCTTTTGGTTTGAATTGCAATTTATAATTAATGATTGTTCATAAATATCGTATAACTTTTCTTAATTGATATATATAAAACTCTATTAGATCCTTTATATATTAATTAAGTTTATTTAATCCAAAAGCTATATTAGGCCTTGAATATATTATTGTATATATTAACTTTTTAATTATATAGTTATATTTGTTAGAGTCTGCTCATTTATTATTCTCTTTTACTAATTGGAATGCTTTATAGCCATCCAATAATATTGAAATAGGTCTAAAGTTTTCTTTCTTAAATCCATATCTACTCAATATCTTCTCCAAATATTGTTTCTAATTGATATATAAAATCTTAGTCTTTTTATCTCTAATAATTCTTATATTTAAAAGCTTTGAGTTCTTAATTTTCTCTAGGTTTTTGGTTTTAAATATAAAAATAAGTTATTTACTAAATTATAAGATATTATCTAGACTTTATACTACAATTAAAAGATTATTGATATACAATAATACTATAATATCTTACTCAAAATAAATAAATAAATATAAATTAGCTAAACTCTATACAAAACCCTATTTGATAAGTTATTTCTTTATAAAATCATTTTAATCGCATATAGCTTATTTCAATTCATAAAAACTCTAAAGGACTTCAAATACATACCCCAATTTAATATTAATATTTTTTAATACAAAAAGAAAAATCTTTTTTTTTAATTTTATTTTAATAAATATATTCTTTATATTAAAATAATATATCTTAAGATTTTAAGATATAATTAAAAATAGGAATAATTAAACAATAATAGATTGTATAATAGATATAAAAATATTGAAGAAACCTACTCTATATTTTTGTGTAAATCTTTTTGTAATTAATTTAACTTTAAAATGTTTTAATAATTCATCTACATTCAATTTTATTATAAATATTTACTTTATATTAACTAAATTATTTGTTTTGTTATTATAGATTTATCACCATATTTTATTCTTTTTTAATTCTTTAACCTCCTTATTAATAGTAGTTTACCATTATTCTCCATAAGTTGAATTATTTATAGTTTTTTTATACATCTTCGGAATTAGTATATCCCTTATTATTACATTCATAATAATTATCTTTAAAATAAATACATAATCGTTATTTTATTGCTTTGTAAAGAACTTTTAATTAGATTCTAAATCTATTATAATAGTAAGAAATATATATAAATACTTAGCCTTTTGAAAGTTTGTTTTATTATTCTACTCTCTCAATCTCTTCCTTATCATTAACCCAATATATTCTATTTTATTTATTATAATATTTATTGATTTAACTTGTAATATTATTTATAAAATAATTATTTGTGGTATAATTATCGATTACAATTGTATAATTGGCTTTAGTTTAGATTTTTTAATATTTGTAATAATCTCTAGCTCGATAGTTTTAATAGGTATTGTATACATATTTGTAATAGGATAAATCCAAGGTTTTTCTATAAATTATTGATTTAATAAAATATTCTGTATTTTTTATTCTTTTACAAAATCCTTCCCTAAAGTAATTGAGCACAACTTCAAATCAATCTTCCCATCTAACGATTCTTTGAAAAATATATAGTTACTCATTTTTATTATTATATATCTATTAAAAGCATATATTCATAATTGTTTTATTATATAATTATTGTATTCAATAAATACACTAATCCTTACTCAATCCATTAATTTATCTCAACAAGTATTACTAAGATGAAATATTGAATTAATATGAGAGTAGTACTTTAAACCCCACATCTTGATATATACAATTAATAATACTATTCCAGTTTATATTTTATACAGTGATATCTGTTTTTTTCTTACTAGTATATTTATATTTTATTATTGATTATCTGGAATTTCATTATGATATTATTTAATTTCAAATTTGTTTACCCATAGCCCTGTACACATTCTATTTCTTATATATATATTCAACTCAGCTGCATAATTCCAAAATTTAATAAATATAACTAAGTCCTTTAATATCACCCGAATATTTGATTATATTATTTGAATTATATGTTTTGTAATGTTATTTTGATTTGAAATATATATATATATATTGATTATCACTATATACCCAATTTATCCTGTTATTCTTATAATATCTTTTTAATTTCTAAAGTATTATTAGTTTATATAACTTTTATTAAAAAACCACTTTTTTATTCCATATAAATTCTTTATTTTTCAAACTCTATAATAATATCATTTTTCTTTTTTAAATATATTATTTAAATCTTCTTTATTCAATTACATATTATCTCCACAAAATATTATTTTTTTTGAAAAAATACTAGGAATAACCCTAAAACATTAAGAGAAATAAAAACTAATAATTGCTTTTTATATTTTATAAAAATAATACTATAATATTTCTTTATTTTAATTACTATATATACCTCACAAAGTTCTAAATTAATAAATAGTTTAATATTCTTTTCTAATATTATTATAAGGTATAATTTATTTAAAATTCTATATCCCATATATCTAAAATATCAATATTATAATTAATATCAATTTAATCAATTTTGTCTTTGGGTTTTTATTCAATCTATTTTGCTTTTATCATATATAATATCTTTTAGTTCTACTAGAACCTTTTCCTTTATCTCTTTAATTGGAAATATAATATTGAAATCATTTTTGATAATATTGATAATTATGTAGATATTATGGAAATTGTTTGTAAATAGCAAGATTTTCCTATTTTTATAAAAATATATTTTTTTATTATTGAAAGCTTCTTTAACTTTAAATTCTCTATAAAATGATTTTATAAATAATAAGCTTGCTTCTAGTCTTAGAATATATAATATTTTCAATTTATATAACTTTTTATTTTATTTGATTTTTATTATTTTGTATTTCTTTATAATTAACTTTTCCTTTTCAATCTTTATTCTTTTTAATATTAAAAGTAATTTTAAATTAAATAAAAGGTAGGATTAATTAGTTATATATAATAAATAATTAATATCTGTAATCTATTCTTTAATATTATTGTGGAAAGATATATATATAGATTTATTTGAAAGATAATAGATTTTATTTTTATTTAATATTTTTATAATAATATAATCGCAATTATATATAGAGTAAAAAAATAAACTATTTAGGGATAATTTGCAATTTCTTTAATTAAATAAAGTTTGATTTTTGAATAGAAAAAAGAATTTTTTAATTGGATTTTTCTTAATATAGATTTTAATATTCTTTTTATATAAATAATTATATACTATATAATTAGATTTATTACAAAAGAAATACTCTTTGGATTTACTGAAGTTATATAGTTTTTGATTAAAGCTTTAACAATAGTTTTTATTAAATTCCTCACAATCTTAGTATTCCTGGCTTTATGTTATTATAACTATTGCTATATTCTTATCATTATTTAATGCAATAGCTTTTTTCAAAGCAGCTATTTTATTTATAGTATAAATCTTCTCAAATTTAATTATAAAATCGAGATTCTAAGTATTGATTACTTTAATAATAATATTGAATTATTTTAGAAGATCTTAAATAAAAAAACTAAAAATAATATTTTTAATTAATATATCTCTTTATTTTACTTTTATTTCAATAATCTCTTTTTAAATAGAATAAATCTCAAGCTAGTTTTTTTTAATAATAATATTATTTTTAAGCTTTTATATAATAAATTGAGTAAATTTGTTTTATAGTTTTTAAAGAGTAATATGCTTATATTTCTTTTCTAATTTAGCTTACTTTATATTAAATTCAATAATTTCTTTAATAAACTTATTATTTATATTATTAATATATTAAATAATAAAAAATTCTATATTAACTTAGACTTTCTTTATTTTATATATTACCTTATCAAACTCAATTACTTCTATATTAATATAAAATGCTTTATATATAGCTATATTATTAATAATAATGTAATCTTAATCTTTCTATATAATATAGAGCTTTATTATCTTAAATCATTATTACCAATTTTTTCAATTGAGAATCGGAATTTTTGATAATCTATCGTTATTCTTATCTATTATAGCAATTGATTTTCCGATATAATCGATAGTATTATTATTAAATTTGTTTTAATATATAATCTTAGTTGAATTATAAATCTTTTTTTTAAATTATATTTTCTTTTTTTTAGTGTAATTTGAGTTTTTACTAAATATAAATATAAATAACTTTAAGGGAGTGAATATATCTATTAGGTAGGTAATAAATATATGTATATATATTATTAAATGATTCAGTTTATTATATTTTTAAGATCTTTTAGATCTCAATAATAAGGAATCTTTACTTTAATTCTTTTATAATTAAACCTCTACCTTTTAATGATTTTGGTAGTTTTTGCTTTTTCAAGTGTTAGCCTTTATCTCCTTTTTGTATTTTGTACATTTTTTTCTCTAATTCTAATTTGAATGTGAACCCGGGTTTATAATCTGTTTCAAATATAACTTTCTATAGAGTATAATAGGAAGCATAGGGTAGAATAAGAGAGTATTTATATTATATTAAAGCTATTTATAAGAGAAAGAGCTCTAATATAAGCCAAAGCTCTTTACTAGTACTAACTAGGGCTAGCTCCCCCTACTCTAGCACTCACGTGAATCATACTTTCAATAATATCCCTATATTCTAAAATTAATATAGATTCTCTATTAGCTATATTTACATATCTTGAAATTTTATATTCTTTATAATTTATAAATTAATTCTTATTTAAATAATAGTACTTTGTAGTATTTAAATCTATTATAATATTATTTTTAGATCTATTAGTATAATTTATTAGTATAAATATAGTTATAATATTATTTTTATATTCAGGGTTTGATGTTATTTTATAGTCTATTGGAGAGGTCTAGTTAATCTTTTCAATATCAGAGCTATTTTTATAATTTTTATTATTTTTATTATTTTTATTATAATTTTTATAATTTTTATTATATTTTTAATTGGAATTTTTATTATTTTTATTCTTATTATAGATTCTATTTAACTTTTTAAGATTATTTAACTCTTTTATCACTTTATATAATCTATTATTTGATTTATTACTATATTTAAATAAGTTATTAGTTTTTTTATAATCTTTATTATAAAATTCTAAATACTTTTTGAAATACTTTTTTTTTAAATACCCCTTTTTATTATAAAATATATAATTTAAAATAATATTTTATAATTTTATAACTCTATTAAACTCTATAGAACTTTTTATTCTTAATTCTTTGAATATTAATTTAGATATTAGTTTATTTAAATTAATATTATTATTATTATTATTTAAATCTTTTGAGAGTTCTTTAGTTTTTCTAAATTTGAATAAATTAAAAAATTCATTTAATTTCTTAAATATAATTTATATTATATAAGCTTTTTATAATTCAAATCTTAATTCTTTTAAATATATATATAATGATATTATATAATTTATATATTCATTTATAATATTAAAATTATTATAATTTGATTTTATTAATTTATTAAAATATCGATTTATTATATTAAATGAAATTTTATTATAAATCTTATTTATAATATTTTAAAGTTCTTTTAAATTAATTTTATTCTTAAATCTTTTAACTAAATCCATAGAAATTATTATATTTATAATTATTAAAATTCTATTAGATTTATCTTTATATTCCTTTATTTTTTCAATATATTTTAAATAAATTTCTTTTGAAATAGGTATATTATTTTCTTTAAAATAATATTTTCTTTTAAAACCTTTTTCTAAATTATTTATATAGAATATAAAACTATTAGCTATTAAAAAAAGCTTAGATTTTATATATTATTTTATATAATTAAAATAATTATTTAATTTAGAATTTATATATTTGATTTTTTAATTTATATTTATATTATATATGTTTTTATAAATATTTTATTATAGTGTAGTAAATATTATATAATTAAAATCTTTATATAGTTTTTATAAAGTTTTATTTCGGGAAGTAATTAGATTTTAATTGTTATTTTTTAATATAAATCTATATAAATCCTTATATATAAATTTATTTAAGCTAGAGTACTTTTGTATAAGATATATTACTATACAATCTATTATGAATAATATATATATATATATAGCTTCTAAAAACTTAGTTTTATTCTTCAATTAGGTTTAATTTCAAAGATATAGGTTAATATAGACTAAAAGAGCTTAGTATATTAATAAATATTTATATTTATATATATTAATATAAAAAGATATATATAAAATAATTATTTTATATCTCTTAATATAAATCTATAATTATAAGAAATTTGATATTCGCCTAAACAATCTAATTTCTTATTAATTATATTATTTATAAAATTAATATTTTCGAATTTAAAATCGAATAGATTCAAATTTACATCTATTTATTAAAATATAATAATATTTCTTATATAATAAAAGAATCAAGTATTTTATTACATAGAATTCAATATAATAATTTCTATATTATAATTATATAATATAGTAATATTATATATTAAATTTTTGATATTTAGTTGATTTAATTCAACTTGAATTTCGTTTTCTTATACTTTTGAATAATATTTAATTACTATTTGAAATTTTATTTTAATTATAAGATTATTATTATTATAAATTTCCTTCTTATTTTCGTATTGAATTACTTTATATTCCTTATTATTTAAATTCTTTTTAAATTTTTTAATAATTTTTATAGATATATTTTTGTTTATAAGATTTATTTATAATATATAATTTATATTATATTATTTAATATATTTTCGAATATAAAAATTCAATATAATTCTAATTATTTAATTTTTCTTCTCACTAATCTAAATATTAAATTAATATTTTAATTTTCAATTTGAATTAGATTTATATTTGAATTTAATTCTTTTTTAATAAAAGTATTTTGAATATATATAAAATTCTAGGTTTCTTTAATAATAAGATTTGGATTATTAAAAACAGCTTTTAAATCTAAATTATAATATATAGTTAAATTATAATTAAAATTTGATATATCTAATTAATTTAATTCGGCTTGGCTTTCATTTTCCTGAGTTATTGGATAGTATTCAATTTTTATTATATATACAATATAATGATATATATTGTTTATATATTATTCTCTTTTCTTTTTATATTAAATTATATTATATTTCTTATTATTTAATGTTTTTTTGTATTCCTTTATTATTCAATCGGGGAAATTTTCAACTAATTCTATATATATTATAGAATCGATAATGTATATTAGGTTTGCAGATGTATATATAGATCGACAATGTATATATTACGTGTATATAGGGTTTGCAAATATATATATAGTATATATATAGAATTGGCAGATATATATATTTATCGATAAGGGTTTGTATATAGGCGATGATTAGCTTAATGCCTCCGGTGAGGTATAATATTCAAGCTTTAATATACCCGGTGATATATAGTAAGGGGATTATTATACATTCAATAATGTGTAGTATTAATATTATTATATATATATATATATAAACTTATGATTTAAATATGATTTCGGGATTGATTTGTATTTATATTAATATATATAGCATTTAGGTGATATGTGTGGCATTTGAATTGAGTGAATATATATTAACTCAATGGATTTTAGACGTAATTTATTGAATTCTCAAATTTCGGGTACTTTTTCGATTGTTTTTTAGATCTATCTTATTTTTTCCTTACTTTTTCAAATTGAATATTGATGTATATAAATTTGTATTTAATTGTATTTATAAAATACTAGGCTTATAATTTGTCGTAGGTCATAGGCTAATATATTAGTATTTGATATAAATAGAATATAAGAAGAAATCGATTAATATTAATTTATTTTGGGAAGCTGGTTTAGATTAATAACTAAAAAGTAATGAAAACATGTAATATTTATAAATTTAAATATAATATTGATAATTCTTATTCTATATTCAAGGGGAAAAGGCCTTATTTTATGCTTTTTCCTACTAATTTAGTTTTTCCACTTTTATTAATCTTTTATAAATCTTTTCCTAATCTGACCATTCCTTTGAAATAAAGCTTTTATTTGTATTCTTTATTTTATAGTTTGTTTTCGGATTTATGATCGTTTTTATATATATAATTGTTTTCGTATATATAGTCATTTTTATATATATGGCTATTTGCTTTTTGAAAGTTTATAAGCGACGATCATATGATTTGATTATGTAATTCGCTATTGGTGGATTATATGAATATAGAAATATTATATATATATATTCAAAAAGATATAACGTAACGTATGAGGAACTCGAACGTATAGGGAACTCGAACACTTTTAGCCCATTACCAACTTGAAACTATAATAACTTTTATTATACATATCCAATTATTTTTTATATTTATTCAAATTAAAAAGAAGTTTCAAAAAACTATAATTTCATTTTAATTAAAAGAATTTAAATTAATTAAAAAGATTACAAAGTATTTTAAAGTTTTTAAGTTTATTTTAATTAATAAACTAATTAAAAAAAAAATATATTCCCAAACCTATAAAATAGCTCAAATTCTTTTAAATATAAAAGAAAATACTCTTATACAATGGATTTTATAATTTACCATCACTAAATTCTTTACTACACCTATATTAATAAAGAAAATAATTAATAAAATTCATCTTCAATATATTCGAATTATATTATCTCGAAATTCTATTTTGATAGAAATTCTATTTATAGATTACAAATAAATCTATAAATTTCAAAAATAATATTCAAAACTTAAAACATACTATTTACATTAATTAGAATCTAATTAAATTAAAGAAACAATTCTAAAGAATATTTAGATTTGATTTAATACATTTTGTATATATCTCATTAAACAAAAATATAAATCAGATAATATATATAATATAAATAAAATTAGATTTGGAATTGAAAGTATTCAAAATACATATATTATAATTGATTCTATTCAAAAATCGAATTGGAAAGTTATAGCTAATAAGCAAAAATAGATAATTACATTTGAATATATTAATACAACTAGAAATACTCTATCACCTATAATTATTTTTAAAGCTTAGAATACAAATTCTATATAAATTCCAAAGAATATATTTTAAAACTAATAGTTTTTTATTAATATAAATGAATAGACCTTAAATAACTATAAATTAGAATAATTAAAAAGAGTTTTTAAACCAAAATCCAAGAAAATATTAGATAATCAATTTCAACTTTTGATTATAAATAGTTATTTAAGTTATATTATAAATAGTTTTATTACTTTTTATATAAATAATAATATTGATTTATTTATATTATCTTCTCATTACTCTTATTTACTTTAGTCATTTAATATTATAGTATATAAACTAATAAAATAATATTATACTTTAAAGATTAATTAATATTCTTAAACTAATATAAAGTAAATCTAAAAAGCTAAATAGATAAAATTCTTTTAAAATATTAGAAAAAAAGTATTAAATTCTTCTAATATTAAAACTAACTAAAAAAAAACTAATTTAATACTTTTTGCTCTATGAAAAATACTTGATTTATTATTATTTAACTTTTCCCAATAATCTTCTACTCTACAAATAAAAACTCTCAATCAAGACCTAAATTTGTTTATATTCAGAAGTTTTCCTTCAAATAGAATAAAACTAAAGCAAATAAATCAAATCTTTAATATAATTCTAGTAAACAGTAATTCTCTTATATTATCAACTTATCGATATATTAGAAGAATAACTAAACTTGTAAAATCTTAAAATACTGAAATAGTCCTACTTCAAAAACAACTTTCTAATATTTAGAAAGTAATTGAAATTTAAAAAAAGAAAACTAAAAGTAAAAGAGTTAAATTATAAGATTAATTTGTCTTTAATAATAAAAAAATACTAAAAATAATATATAAAGCAAAGAAAAAACCAAAAAAGAAAAAGCTACAAGAATAACCACACAAACACCTAATTAAGGAATTAAAAGAAAAGATTAAAAAAAAAAACTAGAGAATAATTTAAGTAATTCAGAATTGGAATTAAAGAATTTCATAACTCGTAGAACAAAATCACATATAGAATAATTGAAAAAGTATTCGAGTTCCCTATATATCCGAGTTCCCCATATGTTACGTTATTTATTATATTATTTTTAATTAAAAACAATAATTTAAAAGCTCCTTTTTTATTCTTATCCTATCATATATTTCTTTTACAACTATTATATCAAATACTTATATCAACTTATCTATAATCTCATTATAACCTATATTTGTACCTATAAGAAGTGCCTTTATTATTATATCAAAAGAAGTGTATATTATAATATATATATTTCATTTTTGAATTCCATTTTTAGTTAAATATAACTAATAATTTGATTCCTTATATAGATTCCTATAAGCTATATGGATACTATAGTGACTACTTTACACATTATTATCACCTATAAGAAAAATATTTAAAAGATTCAAAGTAATTTTGGCTTTTACAATATCAATTAGAGCCTTAATACTTTTATAGCCACCTATAATCTTTAAACCTATCGAAAACTGCCTATTATCGCTAATATCAGTAATATCGATTGGTCCGCTAAGATTCCTCCCAAGTACCATAACCTTTTCGATGCATTTGAGATTACTATACATACCATAGTTAAAGGGTTACATTGCATTTCCACCACCACCGAGGCCACTACACGGGTTCGATAGAGTGAGGCTTTGGAATCCATTGTGTCTTCTTTCACCCAGTTCGTCGATATGTATCGCGCGTAATTAGAGTATATATTTTCAAAAACTTCGATAACCTTCATCAATTCAATGACAGAAAAGTAGTTTGGCAGTATTGGTGGGCCGGTTGCCTTCGTCTGTGTTTGGGCGCTTGTTACCGAGTGGTGCCCTGTCAGACGAGTTTGATAGAGAGTTGCAACATTAGGGTTTCGACCTGAAGTTTTGTATTTTTTGGTCTCTCTTTCCCTCGAGTCCTAACTCTGTATACTGAAAAAGCATTCTAGACTGCGAAGGTTGGAAGAGGAAAAGTCTTATGAGCCCCGCTTTTACTAGAATCTTGCTATTTTTAGAGATTTTGTCACTACCTACGTTAAACGATTCGAATGGATACTGGCTTATTCTTTTTCAAAATTCAATATTGGAAACTTTTGTTTTTTTGCTTTTCACTAACTTCCAAGACCTGAAGTGAGAACACATTTAGATGTATCTTACAATACTTACGCTTCCAACCTCCGTGCAAATATCAAATGGAAAGTCAAGCTTCGTTCAATACAAATCAAATCTGGATACAATTCAGACGAATACCACTGACCTACCTACTTGGTAGCTCTATCTGTAACATGATGTTAGCTTAAGTGGGGCGAGGCAGTCTGAGGTCCAAGCGCAAGTACTTTATCGCAAACGCGTCAAAGTCGCGTCTCTCACGGTCATACTCATATGGATTACCAAAAACTTTAATGTCGATTGTAAATATACATCAATTCAATTCATTCAACCTGACTTTGCACAATTCAATCACAAACTATCCTCGCATACATATCGCAAAAGATAAAGGAACCTAAACATCATGCTCGCGATCCGTCCACCATCTAATCAACCTTCCTCGAAATCCTCGAAAAAATACACCCCCAATCTCATCCCATGTCGCATAAATCACACGGCCCCAATTAAAATCGAAAAGAGATATTGGGACCCAAAAATTACAAAGAATCAAAGGGGAAAGGAAGAGTTAGTGTCATATTTCAGAGGTAGAAGATTGATTGGCAGGAAGGTTAAGGTTCCGGAAGGATGGAGGGGGGTTGTTTTGAGAGTGGGCGAAGAAATTATGCCACGAGAATCGACTGCTGATGATGAGAGACGAGAAGACGAGGAGGATGAGGATGAAGTGGCAGAAAAGGAAGTCGAAACGAAGATAATTGATGAAGAAGGCTCCTTTGATGACTTGACGGTATGGGGGCATGAGTGTTTGGTTGATGCGAGTGGTGATATGGTCGTCAGAGGAATAGAGGAGTGGATGGCATGGGCGAGTGCGGTATGTTTCTCCCTTTCGATTTTTTTTGGTAGTGGAATTGCAGTAGAAGAGGAGTGATCAAATTGGGCTCGGGAGTTAAGTTGAATGAATTGTGCTAACTTGTGTTTTGCCCATAGATCCACAGCTGCGAGGATGAGATCAGCAAGGAGGACGAAAAGTCGAATTAGTAAACGAATCTCTAAATTCTGCATATTGGGATACAGGGGAGTTCTATGGCGTTAGCAAGTGATGCATCGGTAGTTTCTGTGTTGGATCCAGTATCATACTAGAGACAAATTTGTATTGAATGAAGATTGCCAAAAAAAAACATCAAGTCATTTGGGTCTTCATTGCTGGAGTACAATGGAAAGGGTTGAAAGGCATCTCGTCACTTGAAAGATCGAATGGGAATATGTTGTGAGATTTCAAATCAAATCGAAGGGTGTACATATAGCGCCAGATCAAAGATCGATTCGTTTTCGCTTCGTTCTTGGGTTGCTCGACGTTTCCTCTACACTATTCTCCTTCTTAATCTTTTGTTCCTCTTTTATTTCACTCCATGGCCTCTTTTGTTGTCTACACCCCTTCAGGTTCCTTACCTCTTCGCCCTCTTGTTTTATATATTTTGCTTCTTCACTTTGTTCCTGCTCTTTTACTTCCAAACCCTCTCCATCATTCCGTGTTTTCTCTCCGTGGACACTTATCCAATCCTTCAACTCCTTTTGAAACTTTTCCTTCAAAACTTTGTATCCTTCATGCCCCCGGCACCTTTCCCACATTTCTTTAAATATGCCACTAGCGATCAGTTTGTCTTCCTGTCCTTTATGCCCTTGACTCTTTTCTATTTCCACTTTTTCCCCATCCTTTCCAATATCGTATTTTCGTCCCCCTTTATGATTCGCATAACGTTTCGATCGCGTCATACCCATTTGTATAAATTTTCTACTCATATCCATACCTACAAAATCATCTTCCTTATAAAAACGTAAAAATTCTCCATATAAGGCGTTCGATGATTTTTCTGCAATCGAGGGACTTCGGAATCGCCAAAGAGGTAGGAGATAGGATTTGTAAGGCTCATATGTTAGAACTCCCTGTTCTCCTCGTTGAATGCGATAGGTGTAATATTGAGATGGTGGAGGACGGGTAAATTGGCCGGGAGAAGGTAGGACATCGTCGGTGGATTTGGAGGAACGTGGTGGCATTGTTATGGTGGTCACTTTACCGGATGCTGAGAATTGTGCCTGTGAACTGTGTAATGTCCTGTGAATGTCTAATTTCTTCCTGGATGCTATGTGACATATAGTAAACGAGTTAAGGATCATATCTTGCAGGTTCCGGTGGTTTTAGATTTTAATAATAGCCTGGAGGCAGAGTACATTATTGCGATACAAAATTGCCCTTGCCTTGGAAAGAGGTGGCGATGAAGCTACCTAGCTGGGTATGACGTATCGTAAGTCTCAGTTGGCTTCATGTTATTGAAGTTGAACTGATCGACCCAAGAATCTATGCATAGAATTCAATACTTAAGAATTGTTGGATTCTTGACAGTGTCAAGTCATATTGAACAGTAGAATATTTGATGACGTGACTGCTTTGTTTTCACACAGCATTTTGATATGCAAGGCCAAGCTGTAGTTTTTGCATCTCCCCGCATTTCCCCGCATCACACTTCATTTTTTTACAGATGCTTCTTTGAAGTATGAAGTCCCTCAAAAGTCTTGGATTAATACATTCAAATAACATGTCTGATTCTACATCCGGAATCATCTTTATCATTTGGGAAGAACCAGCATTTCTACACGTCATGGTCCGTAATTGTTACCCCCCAGATGATGTATGGTGAAGTATCACTGTTCTAAGTTGACCACAATTTACATAAACTAAGCTACCTTTCTCTGTTGAAAATCTTTCATCGTACTTCCCCCAATTATTTCGTCTCACATCTATCTTGTTATAGTCAAAGCAATTCTTTCTCATCTTCATCATGGCAATTCTCGTCACCGGTGGTACAGGCAAAACATCTCTTCAGTTGGCCCACCGTCTTAAATCTGCCTCCATCCCTTTCCTTCTCGCTTCTCGAAAAGCAAAATTGACTGCTCCTGACGGAATGCAAGCCATAAATTTTGATTACACGGATCCATCAACTTATCAGGCTATCTTTACTCATTCCTTTCCACATGATGAAGTCATCAAAGCCGTGTATCTAGTGGCTCCAGAAGTTCCAGACCCAGTGCCTGTCATGAATGCCTTTATTGACGTCGCAATTAAGAATGGCGTTAATAGATTTGTCTTATTAAGCGGTAGTGATACAGAGAAAGGTGGAGATGATACTGGAGGTGTTTGGCAGCACTTGGATAATACTGGTGTGGAATACTCGGTTTTGAAGGCCAGTTGGTTCATGGGTACGTGATCCATCATGTAGAACGATGATCTAGTGTTGTTAATTAGCCACAAAGACAATTTCATCATCTGGCCATATGTTCAGAGCATTAAAGAAGAAAATAACTTCGTCTCCGCAATGAGCGATGGCCAAGCTCCATTTGTATCAGCGAGTGACATTGCCAGAGTAGCAGTGGTTGCACTTACCAGCAAGAACCCTCCAGATCACGACTACAGAGTTCTTGGCCCTGAATTGCTCAATTATGATGAGGTATCTATGTACTCTCCAGCCCAATAATACGTTGGCTTATCAATAGTAGATTGCTGCAAAGTTGAGCAAAGTTCTCAGACGAACAATTACTCACGTCAAAGTAACGGGTGAGGAGAGAATACAGACTCATGTTAGTATGGGGTTGCCCGAAGGTCTTGCATGTTATTTGACTTCGTTGGAAGTTATGACTGCAAATGGCGGGGGAGTGAGACAAAATGATGTGGTAGAGAAGATTGGAGGTCACAACCCTAAAACCTTTGACGAGTTTGCAGAGGAGAATAAGAATCTCTGGATGTAGGCCAATCTCTCACTGTCTGGTTGAAAAAAGAGGGTGCTTATTTAATTGAAACATTATGTAATAATGCTCGGTTTTTAAAACCCAGATTCAACTTGAACCGCTTTGTTTTTATGTATTAAAGGCGATCGAAGATCATTCTTTGGGATTTCCTATCCCCCACTATAAAATAATCGCCACTTGAAGACCCGAATGTTATATGGATTTTAGGAAGAATGGAATGATGGGGACTTCGATGAAGTATTCACATATTCTGATTTCCAGTTCTGAAAGCTATTAGATTCACAAGAAGTCCAGCTATAAGCTTTGTGAACAAGACTCAAACGAGATGTCCTCTTCAGTCAAATGTTGAGTTTCCTTAGGTTAGAAACATTTTCAAATAAGTTTCAAAAGTTTCTGTTCTCTCATATTACGATATACCAACATCACTTCCTATAAAATACTGCATTTGGCATGTCTCACAATCGCACCGAGCTATGGGACGTCCCTTTGCACCTGTTTACTTCGACTTTCTACACAAACTCAGCCTTGAGCTACTCCCAGATTTTCATATCACCCCTGATCTCAGAAATTTATCATGGTGAAGAGTGATGGGTGTGGAACAAGTTTTATATGCTTAATGGTCGAACGCCGATTCGCTTGCTCACATGCATCAAACCCTGAGCCGAATACGGCTGCTCGATCTGGTTTCTCGTAGAAGTCCTGTGCTGACAAATTCGTGATATGAGCCTTTCCAAGCGGTCGGGATGATTATTCCTCGTGCTTCCATACACATGAGACAACATTGAAGCGCGCGTGGATTAGACTCGTGGGATTCTTCCATAAAGCTAGGCTTACGACGGATAGTTAAATGACTTTGAGAAATGGCAGAAGCTGCGAGCGGGAGTGTTGCCTCCGACCGTCAAAAGTGACAGCTGTGAATTCGACTTCATCTTTACACAGAATCTGCAGTGAATATAATCAACGAGACCCACTCTTACTGACCGATCACAAACCTTGAGGTACAACCGAGATCCTCAAGCTCTCCTAATTCTTTTACAAATTTTATCTTTCAAAATTGACCCGAAGACTTAAACATTAATTCAAAAAATAAACTCAAACAGTCTCTCTTTTCTTTGATAGATCCACAAGAAATCATGACTCCAGGCAAAGCAGACGGTGCCCACCGGGTGGATGATCCTCAAGGCGAGATTGACCAAAGTTTTATTGTAAGAATATTCCTTCTACTTGCGTGTATAAACTTTATTTAACTATGGTATGCTTCTAGCTGTCTGAAATAGCAACTTTGGAACTTGATGATGCAGCGGATCAATCTACTGAGAAGCGCAAAACTGAACGTAATCGACGAAAGAAATTGAATGCTAGGAAGAACAAGGCGGAGAGAGCCCGACAAGAATTCGAAGAACGAGAAATTCTAGGAAGTGCGAGTCAAGATACTAATATTCCATTATCAGTTGGAAGTGGAAAGACCTCCAAGTCACTTGCAAGTGATTGTTTCGACGGCACCAGTAGCATTGATTGTGTTGTTGAATGCTCTGCTTTGGCACAGGAAAAAACCGGAGGTAATATATGCCTTTTCTTTCTATTCACGCAGCAAATACTGACGTTGATTCAGTATACTTTTCAAACGCCATGTTCGAAATCAAGACAAGCCCCGGAAAAGGTCTTGGGGTTTTCGCCGCACAAGATATTCAAAAAGAAACAGAGGTTTTGAGGGAAGCGCCTTTGATGAAATGTGGTGTAAACTGGCTCATAAAAGAGACCTTTTTCATGTCACTCAATGAGGAGAAGAAGAATGTTCTGAGGTCTCTTCATAGTCATTGTAGCTGCGACGAGAACCCATGCCGAGAAACAACACTCATGAGGATTTACGATGTCAATAGCTTCGATATCGTCAGCGACAAACCGAAACGCACAAACTACATTTACCACTTTGCATCACGCATTAACCACGAGTGTCTCCCTAAGATGGCTCGAGGAAACACTAAGAATGGAAATTTGGTCTTTACTACTGTACGGGACATCAAGCGGGGCGAGGAATTGACTACATTCTACCAAGTACCTATTGGCACCACCCTAGCTCGCCGAAAGATCTTATTATCTAAATATGGGTTTACATGTATGTGTAAAGCTTGCACAAGCAACATAGTACTCAACCTTTGTGGCGAGACTTTGAAATATTCTCCTTGGATTATCGCCAACGAAAGTGGTTCTGAGATTCTCAATAAGCCAACTTTGGAGGAAATGCAAACCGCGAAGCAAGTCGAAAGCTGGTTCAAGAGTGTCTCTCAAGCAGCAGGAAAGGCCGAAGAAGATATGACGATCGCCATCAGCAATGATCTTCTGCGAAGCCAAAGCACCCAGGAACGACGACACCTTATTGTTGAAAATACAGTGCAGATATTTGACGATTATTTGAGAAAGAATAACCCTTATGAATTGAGCGATCAGGTTATTTCTGCCTACCGATACCAAGCAACTATTTTAACTTTTAGAGCTGCAAAGCAAGTTTTCAACAGCTTAAGGAGGGAGATGGGAATTTCTCCGGAAGAATTCTGAGCGCAGAAGAGAAACTTTCGGGGATTAATATTAATCATGAAGTGCCATGATGACAATGGGTTTTTCGAAAGAGATATCTTTAGTGTGAGAGATGCGTGGTTTTTATAGTTAGGAAAGGGCTTCTGCCAAAGCTATGGAAGTTATCACAATCTCCCAGAAACACAGTCCAAATTTGAAGCATAACCACACACCTTATTTGACTTAGAGTACCCCACGAGTTGTGTGACCATAGAAAAAGAAGATGCCGTCATAGTTTTTATCGAGGCAGTAACGTGATGATAGAGTTGGTTGTTAGAATATCGAGAATTTTAACTTTCAATCCAGAGCTGTTGGCTGATAGGTTAATTGCTGATTAGTTACGTAGTACACAGGAACAGTAACACGAACAGGAATTTGACGATAACGTTCTTGGATCATAAGTTTGAGAAGTATTGCTACCATCAACAGATCAATAGTCATGATGATTAATTATTTAATTCCTTTCCTTATGAGAAGTTTATATCTCATTCCATTTGTGAAGAGCTCTTCATTTAGTCCTTCCCAAATACTCATGAGCGCGAACGCAGAACATTCCCGCCTCACCGAAATTGAATCAAACCTCATCGGGCTTCACAAAGATCTCGTTTCTATCGAATCCATTACTGGCAATGAGTATGAAATTGGTCAATATCTATATTCTTATCTTTCATCCCGCAATTTTACGGTTGAAGTCCAACATGTCTCTCCCAACCAGTCAGTATCCAATGTCCAGAACATGTATGACAAACCACGACTCAATATCTTCGCATACAAAGGGACAACGCGGAATACTAGACTTATAATCACAAGTCATATGGATACAGTCGGACCATACATTCTATATTCACGTTCTTCAAATGGAGAAGATAATATGATTTGTGGTCGAGGAAGTACTGACGCCAAGGGATGTATGGCTTCTCAAATCATGGCTGTTGAAGAATTGATAGCTGAGGATTCAATTCATGAGGGTGATATCGGGTTACTCTTTGTAGTTGGTGAGGAAACAGACGGCGCTGGTATGAAAAGAGCCAGTGAAATATTCCAGCAAGATGGCATTACATGGGAGAGTGTCATTTTTGGGGAACCATCAGAGCACAAACTCGTTCTTGGACACAAAGGTGCGCTAGCGTTTGAGATAATTGCTCATGGGAAGGACGCTCATAGCTCCTATCCAGAATTGGGAATAAACGCAATTAGTATTCTGATAAAGGCACTAACGGAGATTGATGGAATGAGACTACCTGGAAGTGATAAGTTGGGTGAAACGACCACAAGTATTGGGATGATACAAGGCGGTGTGGCATTGAACGTCATTCCGGCAATAGCATCAGCTTCCGTCTTGACAAGGTTGGCAGCCGGAACACCGGAACAAGCTATGAAAAGGATCGAATCCATCATCGCGAGTCTCGATATCGATGAGGGGAGTGTGGAGGTAAAACTTGGTCGTCATTTTGGTCCTGTGGACTGTGACGTTGATATAGATGGTATGTATTCTTGCAAAAGCTTCCTAAGACTTGGCCAATACTGATATACTCAATTTTAGGTTTCGAGACGGATGTAAAGCGAGGAGGAACTGATGTTCCAAATCTGAAAGGAAATCATAAGCGTTATTTAATCGGACCTGGATCTGTAATTTCGGCACATTCGGATCATGAATGTATAACTGCTGATGGGCTTGCTAAAGGTGTAGATGATTATAAGAGAATCATTAGAAGTCTCATAGCAAGATAACCCAGGATATCCAATAGTTCAGATTACAGTTCATCATTTGAAAACCTCTAGGATCCCCGAATTCTATTTAAACATTGAAATGACTCATGAGATTGATAATGCTATTACCGGAACCTCAAAGGCGGAGAGTTGAAGTTGGCTGGAGTCCGGACCACTGAGGATAACGAGATGAGTCGGCTCAAAGGAATCATACAAGCAGTGTTATCCCATGATTTTCTTTGACTGTAACCTCGAACTAGATTCTCGATTCTTTTTTACTTAGCCATTATCACCCAGACCAAGACTTTCCCATCAAGTTCTCTATCCTGAGATATAAAGAATCATTCTATTGATCCTGCTTGACATTAATTATCAGCTTAGTATTCTAGCTTCGGTATGTAGCGGAATTCAATGAAAGAGTGTTTCTGTTGAATTGTCACTCTGTTTGTTCTCAAATTTTGGGCAAAACAAAGAGGAACGGACTAGCGAATATCTTTTTCTTCAACTTGAAATCCTTTATTTCGATCACCGATTGACTGATCTTACTGCTAACATTGCAAGACAAAGGAAGACAGCGTGTCACAGCAATGTCCTCAGTGACTGTTCGACAACTCCGTTTTTTTACGATTTCATACGATTTCATATTACCTGTTGAGAGTTGATAACCGACTTCCACTTCAAGCATTTACGAAATTTTATCCTTTATTGCAACATGTGCTTACGAACGATGTGCCATTACACTTTCTGTGATCAAACGCCATACTCCTGGATTATACAATCATGCCAGCCTCTTGGAATTTGCGAAAGGATACTCACTCAGGGGTTTTCTCTCGCTGACTTCTGCCCCGAATGTTACATGGTGGAAGATCCCACGACATCCCTTCCCAATCAAGTTACAGTTAAAAATTTCGGCACAGAGTATGAGTTTGATCGACTTCATTTCGAAGACTCCAACTTACGGGAGAAAGCTAATGGTGCGTTGAATCGAGCGCATGCCTTCATACACATGAACTTTGAGCCAAATGTCAGAGACGATCTTGATATCTTTTATTCCAACAAGCGACTCAACCTCGACGTTTATAATCATCTTTACCTCCTCGTTTTCCAACAACTTTTACCTCATCTTTGGCTCACTGTTAGAGCTGGTCGTGCACAGGAAATACCCCGAGAGCATAGAATTATAATATTGCAGCTAAGGCAGGCTTTACTTCGGGATCTTGCATTTAACTCTGCAGAGAATACCTACAAGGAGAAGAAAGAGGAAGGAAAATGGAGACAAGCGATGGGTGCGGACGCCCCGCTCATTGCAGAAGTCTGCGTTAATCCTTCAACTGATAGATGCATGATATGCCTGGAATCGCTGAATAGCGGCCCGTGTCTAAACTTGAAGTGTAACCACACGTACCACGAAGCTTGTCTTGTACAGATGGTCGAGTTCAAGGGATGCGCCATCTGCAGAGATGAATGCCGTGGTCCATTGCCTGATATAACAGTAGAGAATGATGGCCCATGGCCTGAGTGGTTACAAGCGATCGCTCCTTTTCAACGCCCACGAGTGCAGGAAGAGCTTCTTGCGCAACCTCCTCCTACAGACATTGAAATAAGTGGATTAGAGGCGGCTTTCAATCAAACTCAAGAAAGAACTGCAGAGTTGTACGAGAGTGTGTTGCGTAATCAACAAGATCTTTCGAATGCCAGATTCAAAGCGGAAAGAATTGAGTACGAAATGACAGAAGCAGCGTCGAATATAAGTGAGCCTGAGTGGGACGCACACAATAGTCGCATGATTGCTGCAGTAGGCGAGGGAAAGGAATCGCAAAGGGAAATATACAAGCGCTATTCCCGAATGCTCTACTCGAAAAGGTTGGAGGTAATGGATTACGAGTTCGATCATATAAAAAGCCTTAAGGAATACAACAAGTTACCTTCTGATCCCACCGAAGAGCTCAATCATAGGATATATCGACAGAAAGAGTGGGTAGGTGCGCGATGTCTATATTATACTCAGGGAAGAAAACAGACAATAGGACAGGCATTGGAAAGTGTTTACTTCAATATTCTTCCCAATGAAGACACGTGGAGTCATTGCTATCGGAGGGAGGAGGAAGGCGAAGCAGAGAAAAAGTTGAGTCAATCTGAACACCTCTGGAGACAAAGCATAGTTGCGCGGGATGACGCTAAAGATAGATTGGACTTTGCTCTATATCATAAGTCTTTGTTTGAATCCAATAACTAATGCGATCAATCTATATCGAACAATAAGAGAGATTTAATATGTTGTATTTAATCAAAGACAGGGAATAGCAGTGTGAATTTGGAAGGGCTAATTTCTCGTACGATTTCACGTAAACAATATTTTGGTTCCTTTCTGGTTGGAATGCTGTTGGTGCGATCTTTTATTTGAATTGAATACATTGGGGTTTTGACGACATTAAAAATTTGTATATTAAAGGTGTTATAGATCTTTCATTACTTTGTATCATTGAAATATTATTTGACATCAATCGTAGAGTGATATGGTGATGCCTTCTAAATAAGTCATTCAACTTCAAGGAAAGTTATTTTCCATCAACAGATTTGAAAATTCAAGAAAATAAAGAATGCTGAGAAATAATGACAATCAGGTTTTGGTGAACAAGACTAGAAAACTATCCAGGCCTATATGTCTTTCATTTTTAAACCAGATTAGATTCTCACAAGACATTTATTTGACGTAGCACAGATGCAACTTTGAGGGCGTGGAAGTGACTATACTTCTCAGACCAGTACCATATATCACTTGATATAAGATGGGAGTTTTGCTAAAAGATCTTATCAATGAAAGGAAGCGGTGTTGAAGAAGATGTTCACAGTTCCTATCATGAACGAGGAAGGAGAGTAACTTCAAAGAAGAAGGTATCGTGGACATTAGAATGATACATTGTATCGAAATGAGAATCCATTGGGCCTTCATTTGCAAAAGCAGATATACTCCGACCTGAATTGATGGAAATATGTGAAGATCTAGAATAAATGGTTTGGCTGCTGTGGTCTTCCAGAATTTGAGCGACATGATAAAATCTATGGGTGCTGGTGGTGCGAAGCTTGGGGTGCCAAGCTGAGTAAAATGAATGACACCGCCCCGGCCAAAAGGTAATTACTACTCCGTAGGTAATTCATCACTATTATTACATACTCTTAATTAACCTTATAACCTCACTCTCATATGTGTACCTAGTATCCTCTGAACATCAACAATCAAACGAGCTCGAATTCCTAAACTCATTTCCATCAATATTTCATTCAATTCCTAATCTCATCTCACCTCCAAGTCTTTGCCATTACCCACGATTGATTTTCAATCATATCAGACACATGACAACCCAGCTCCCTAGCTATGTTCATAGCACAACACATCCCACCACCTTCCTACTTGGCACCGGTACTTCAATATGGTCTTCTCTCCTCCCACAACTCCTTTCCACAAACCACGAACTCATTCTCGTGACCTGCTTTTGGGCTTCTTCCTCTAGCCAACGCGATATCTGTCAACTCCTCCTGAGACTATCGGAACGGGCGGTTTCAGATCAAAAAACCATCCATATCCGCATTTGTTTTTCATCTCTTTCAATATCGCAAAAGATATTTCACACCCCTTCCCCCGACGGATATCTGTATCCATCATCTCAGTATCCTTCACTTGGACTGCCATCTGAGTCGGATATACCGGGCTTAAATGTACGTGTCAAGTCGATATTTTTCCGTCCATGTCATGTTTTGCATGGGAAATATATCATACAAGATACTCGACGCATTTGGTTTCCAAGTTGTAACGTGAGTTGGGAGCCATGGGGAGAAGGATGTATTGGATTTGAACGCGGGGAATTGGTAGAAGATTTGCGGAGTTATTGGAGCAGGATCTGGAACGGCGATGGTCAGATGACAATTCCCGAAATGTCGTGGACGTCGACTCAGCTAGCAGAGAGAAGTCCATCGATACATGCCGACCTATGGAATCCAGATTCATCATTGTTAAGTGTCGTCGACTTATTAAACCTTTCACAAAATACCGAAACACTTCTTCTTCCACATACTCACTCTGCGTATAATCCATTCTCTGTTATCTTTAGACCAAATGCAAAAACACCCTCAACACCACTCAATAAATTCTTGCTATCACAAATTTCAACAGCCAAAACATCAATAACAATCTACACTCCAAATATTACATACACACCAGTCATAAATTCAATATTCGAAGCATTAGATAAAGGTGTTGATGTCCGAATTGTGGTCTCTCGAAAGCTGATGATCCTAGAGCAATTAGTAACAGCCGGCACGATCACTGAATGGGAGGTATGGAAGATGAAACGTCGATATCGTAAGCTTGTATATCGTTCATCACGGAGGGTCGATGACATTGAAGCCGGTAATTCTAGAATAGGAGCTTTAGAAATTGTGTATTTCAATCCCGCTCTCGTCCGTATGAGTGATTCCCATAACCGGAATACGATGACTGATGGAACACTGGCGAGAGGATCCGAAAGCATGGGGAAGGAGAGCAAACCAGTCAAACTTCATCTCAAAATGACGATAATTGACAATGAATTAACGATTCTTGGGAGTGGCAATATGGATCGGGCGAGTTGGGTGACTAGCCAGGAGTTGGGAGTCGCAATTTTTTCTGGGGAAGTATCTAATAAATTGGTCGAAGTTGCTAGGGAGGTTTATGGATGAGTGGATAGTTGCATGATAGGTCTTGTGATGTATATTGAATCACCACAGGATAGCGTATTGATGGATTAGAAAAGGGCAAAAATTGCACATGCCATGGCACTAGGAGACGAATGGAAAATAGAATGGATAATCATTGATGCAAAAACGGGTACATTACCGCGTCTAATCTTTTCCGAACGTTACAATTCATTTGTTGATAAACTATCGTCACCTTGAGGTATTCTTCCTAACGCCTTCATATATGCATCATCTCATAGTATGACATGCTCCTTAAACCCAGAGTCGAAAGTTAAAATTCTTCCACCGCACAATTAGGATGTAATACATAAACAACTGATTCCTCTGGCCTCGAACTGCCTTCCCCATTTGTGTCATCCTGATCAACCAATCCTTGCCCACGAATTGCCATCAAAATATTTTCCTGTAGAATCAAATGTTAGTTCGAAATCCATAGAGCCTTACATGTACAACGAGCTGAAGCGACGAAGAGGAGTAGAAAAGGAAGAAAATAGTAACGAACCTTAAGCATCCTCTTGATAATCTTGTTGCACAATTTCATCTCTTCATGATATGCCTCTTCATCGGCTAGATCACCTTCGATCTGCTCCAAATACCACTCTACCAACTTCTCTCCCTCTACTCCTTCACCGTTACCCATCTCATCTTCATTGATCCTCCTAACCAATAGGTTGACCACTCCAATGTATTTGTCATAAGTAATCTTTGTCTTTTGTCTTCCATCTCCTTCAGCTGGCGGTACACTTCCATTGACGTCCTGGGTATCTTCATCCATGGCGTCATCTGCATCATCATTCGCAGCTGGAGCTGGTACTTCCTCATCATCGTCATCAACCTCAACATCATCTTTCTCAACACTGATAATACTCTGTCTCAAAAGATTAAAGGCTTCAACAACCATCGGCTCGGTGATTTCCTCAACACAATTCGCCTTTGCAATAGCCTCACTTAATCGAATCATACTCTCCAATTGTCTGACTGTAATGCGATAACTGTTCCTACCAACACCTCCTTGAGCATCATCATTCCTCAGTTCTTTGTATTTTTGTACCAGTAATTCTTTAGCTTCATCCGTGAACTCTGGCTTAAAGGTTTTGGCAAAACGGATGTAGCGCTGGAGTTGCTCGGTCGTGAATTCTGGCTGCACTGCTTCATCACGAAGTTGATGGATCCCTACAATATGTTCTGCTAAATGGCGATCTACAGTTTCGTTGCATTCATCCAGAATCACAAAGAACAAATCGAAACGCGACATAATAGGAGCGCTCATATTAATATTAGCTCTCAATGTCGTCTTTCGGTTGTACCTTCCTCCTACTGGATTTGCAGCTGCGAGGATCGAGGTTCGAGCATTCAACGTGGCTTGGATACCTGCTTTGGCAATGGAAATGGTCTGTTGTTCCATAGCTTCGTGAATGGCGACTTGATCACTGATATCCATTTTATCGAACTCATCAATAGCACAAATACCATTATCTGCTAACATCAGTGCTCCAGCTTCAATAGTGAATTCTCCTGTCTCCTCGTCTTTGACTACAGCAGCTGTGAGACCTGCAGCCGAGGAGGCTTTTCCGGATGTGTAGACAGCTCGAGGAAGAAAAGAGCAAATGTATTTGAGGAATTGAGATTTCGAGGTGGAGGGATCACCAACTATGCAAATATTGATATCACCCCTAAGTTGCATTCCTTCCGGGGTAACTTTGGAGACACCGGACATAAGTTGAAGGAGAAGACCTTTTTTAACAATTTCATGTCCGTAGACCATGGGGGCGAGTGAATTGACGAGACGTGAGTAGATGTGATCTGAATGAACCATTTCTTTGAGATCCTCAATTTCGGCATGTGTCATGGATGCAAGAACAGCTTCTTGGGCATGATCTCCAGGCTCGTTAGGGTCAATAGGAGCCGTTTGATTGAGGGATGCGAGAATATTATTGGATTGTCCGTTGAGTTGTTGATTTGCTGCTGCTCCCTGGGTGGAAGTATCGGGTGTAACCATACATGACAAGAAAGCAAGTCTGTATGTAAGATCTCTTACACCGAGCGCTTTCAACCCAGTGACACCGCTTGCATCTCCACTTCGATTTTGTGTATCTCTAATCGCCATTGGTCGAACACCAGGTAAACCAAGTTGACTAACATCAGGAACCACAATCAGCGCTCCCGTGAATATACATTTCTCTCCAGCCTTCGCACGGTCGACAATTTCTCCACGAAGAATAACATCCATAGTTCTTGGCATACTTCCAGTAGGGATTTCCGAACTATTCTCCTGCACACGAACTTTCTGCCAATCCACAAATGTACTTTGTCTGATATCTAGTCTCCATGCTTGACGATTGTTACACTCCAAATTTGGACATTGTGTGGGTTCGGTATACCTGAAGGTTTGTTCGACATTTGGTACGACATTTTTGCAGTTTTCGCATATGAAAGTGGCTAGAGAGAGTTCAGGTCGGACTTCCGAAGTTCTCGTAACGGTACCAGAGATGGATAGAAGTTGTCCAATATTTGCAGTTCTCAAATGACGTACTCGAGTAACTAAAGGCAAGTTGTAAAAAGCCAATGCAAACAATTTATCGGTTTGTTGATTTGTGGTCTTGTCTCCTTGGAAATCAGATTGACTTGCAGATGCGGCATTGCTCGCCCCGGATGAAGTTTGATTACTCGATGCAGTGGGCTGACGATGATCTCTGAAATATCTAGGTTCATATTTGGCGATCATATTGTGTAAAGCCTTTGTAAGGAATGGTAGGAATCTGTAGTATTCTTCAACGATACCCTCTGCCAATGCGCCACCTTTGTATGAAGAGAGATGTGTATAATCGACATATAAAGTAGACAATTGATATGTTCTCAGCCCATGAATTTGCGCAATATAGTATTTATCGGTAGTCATCGCAGATGAAGGAGTTGCGCCGGACAGTATTGGATCTTCAACATATCTGCAAAGGCATTAGATGTGCGATGGTTAAAATAAGGGCAAAACTCACGACTCGAGAAATTCCTCAAATGTGAGTTGTACATATTGCCCAATCGCATCCTCCACTCTTGGTATTGGCCTATCACTCTTCCTCGGACGGTTAGTATTTTGTGGAATAGCATCATCTGCGAAACCTTCATCATCACTCATAGCACCAGCGCTCTCGGATGGGGGACCTCTTGGTCTACCAGATGCTGAAGACCCCCTATGTCTACGAGCCTTGGGAGTTCCAGCTCTTGAAGAATTTCCAAAGTCTGGTGTTGGCGCATCGGACATCATTACAGATGCCATATTGTGCTAAAATCGAAGGAATGGCGAGTGAGTTGGTTGATTAATGAATTGTTTGTTGTTGTTTACTCTGGAGGGGCATAAATTCAGGAGTCGTCAAAAATTCCACGTCGCGTTGCCAAAAACACGGAGATTTCTATTTTAGCGCGACTAAGTTACCGTAATAGATTGATTTCTGCATCTACTAAATAGGGTACGGTACGTGATGTAGACTTTACACGCAATGTAAGTACTTTCCACTTGTGCATCACACTGTCTTATCAATTGCAATTGCCAGGTCCTCTCTTCATTACAAGCCATTGTACATGTGCAGTACCACGAATCGTGCTGTTCCTTTAAAGCATTGAAAAGCCTTAACCTTACCGAGCCCACCATTTAGTATCTCGAAAACTATCAATTGTGAGTTCGTGGACAGATGAGCTGGTCTTGACTCTCACGACCAGAATTCCGGAATCGTTCTTGAAAGGAAGGTCCTCGCAAGAAAGATGACAACGCCAGAATAGGGACGAGGATGTTTGTTTCAATCTCTGTGATCGCGGAAACGAAATGGCCAAGAATATAAAGCCTTCCTTCGGCATTGATTGCTTGCTTACTGCTCATGTTGCTCTATCGTGAATTTTTGAGGTGATGCGAAAGATTTGGACCGTCTTCACTTGGCCATCAATCCTACCAAGAATTGGCCGCAACAAACTCGACGTTAACAAGCGTGTACTATCACTGAGCTCCTAGTAGCATCAAATACGATATTGATAGGACGATGAATTGTGATTCGTCTGCTCGCCCTTGGCAGGACTTGGGAGCCTTGGAGCGCAGCCATCAATGTGCTGTACCAATCACAAGTGTGAAATATTGTACCACAAATAGTTCTGATTTGATCATTCTGAATTGCAACAAGAAATCGGCGCAAAGATCCAAGACTACAAAAACTTCGAGAACCGCCTCTCATCTCTTAACCACCTTCCTCATCAAGAAGGGCGGATACTCCCAGTGATCATGAGGCACGGCATGCATCTCGAGAATATGTCAATTTTCCAAATTCAGGTACAGGCCCGAGAAAGCTTTTGGGGCTCTGAATTGAGGTTGTCGTATATCGCATCATGAAGAGTAGGATGTCGAGACTCCTCAACCAAAAACCATGATGGGCAGGCTATCATCGGGACCCAATAAGCAGGAAATGTAACCTTTTTGGATGCTGCATGTGAATACGACTTCAAATACCAAGGAATGGAAATAAATGTTTATCATGCCAAGTGTTGCATTGGGTGACATGAAAATGGTTAGTGAATTTTGACACCATGTCGTGCTACCGTTCATATATTCTCCTGTTTCCTCTCAATATCATCCCATTTTCATTCATTGTTATCATACTTGTGATTCATTCAAGCCTTTTCACTGCGAACTCTACCCTCGGCTGTATGAACTCAAGAGTTACTTGTTGATGGTACTTTACTTTGATCCTACTGCATGCTGGCTTTGCTGGCTTTCATGAACCTCATTTTGACACCCAGCTCGAATTGTACTGCGAAACACTTTACCTAAGGCATAAAACATGAGTACTTGTTCCTCATTACGTCAAATCCATTGATGAGGCGCCATATACTAACACAAAATCTGTTAGCTTCCATGGCTACTACTACTGATGCACTCACCAGTGCCCCAGTATATCAGACTGGTCTGTTGGCAAATGCGCCAGATAACCTTGACGCCAAAATCTCAAGTGAAATTCATGCGTTCGATCATGAACCTTCCCTCGATGAGGATGGACTATCACGTCCCACTGAAGAAGAGAGAACTACACTCCGCAGAATTTCTGGTTCAATTCCATGGACTGCTTATATGATCTGTCTCATCGAATTTGCAGAGCGCGCAAGCTATTATGGTTGCCAATTTGTCTTTTCGAACTTTGTTCAATTCCCACTCCCGTACGTCTCCATATCTCCACGAAGATTTGTTTTTAATCTTTCGTCCACTGCTGACGGAAATAATAGCAAAGGAGGAAATGGGGCTGGCGCAACCCCCAAAGGTACTCAGCTTACACCAGGCGCTTTGGGTAAAGGCCTTACTGTTTCATCTGCCCTTGGTCTCTTGTTCAAATTTTTAGCATACACAGTACCTGTCTTTGGGTTTGTTCAGCACTTCTTTGTATTTGGTTATCTCTTGCTTACTTAGATCTACAGAGGATGGCTCGCAGATACAAAATTAGGACGTTTCAAAACTATTTGTATCGGAGTTTTTGTCTTCGGAGTTGCGCATCTCGTTCTGGTTCTTGGAGCCTTACCTAGTGTATTACAAGCTGGTCATGGCATGGCACCATTTGTTATTGGAATTTTGATCTTGGCTTTGGGAGCTGGTATGTCTTATGAGATGCATCTAAAAGTATAATGCTGAGTGAAACCTCAGGTCTATTCAAGAGTAACGTTTCTCCCATGCTTCTCGACCAGGACACACAAAAGGGACTCCTAGTCAAGACTCTCCCTGATGGGGAACGTGTCATTCTTGACCCTGAGGTTACTGCTCAGAGACTCGCTCTAGCCTTCTATGGTATGGTCAATGTTGGCGCATTTTTTGGTCTCGCTACAACATATTCTGAAAAGAGAGTTGGGTTCTGGCTGGCTTATGGATTACCAATGGTCCTTTACCTCTTCCTTCCGATATTGCTATGGGCAATAAACAAACGACTGGTCAAATATCCACCGCAAGGAAGCGATCTTGGAAAGTTTTTCAGAGTTATCGGTACCTCCCTGAGAAGAAATGGTCTGAAAAAATTTGGACGCAAGGGTTATCTCGATGCTGCAAAACCTTCCGTTCTCGCTGCAGAAGGTATCACTGGTGAACATAATGGTAAGCCAGTAGACTGGGATGACAATTTCGTCGAGGATGTCAAACGATCTTTGGAAGCCTGCACTATTTTCTTGTTCTTCCCAATCTACATCTTGAATGATGGAGGTATAGGAAACATTACAACATCCCAAGGCTCAGCAATGGTAACCAACGATGCACCCAATGATATCCTCAACAATTTCAATGCTCTTACTGTTATCGTTACCATCCCCATTCTTTCTTACGGAGTTTATCCACTTCTCCGTCGCCATAAGATTCATTTCGGTCCCATCAAGAGAATAACATTTGGCTTTCTTATTGCCGCGGTTTCATCTGCCATTGGCGCGATCACTCAATGGAGAATCTATGAAACATCTCCATGTGGGTATTATGCCACTGGCTGCGAAATAGGAACCGGTGTTGCTCCACTTAGTATCTGGTGGCAACTTCCTCAATGGATGATTGGAGGTATATCGGAATGTTTTTGCAATGTCACTGCCCTTGAACTCGCCTATTCAAGAGCTCCTGCAAATATGAAAGGTCTTGTCACTTCCATGTACTTGTTTGCTACAGCTCTCTCTGCTGCAATTGCACAAGCTTGTACTCCGAGTTTAGTGGACCCGTATTTGATTTGGCCTTATGTTGCACCAGCGGTATTGGGAACTTTAATGGCAATCTGGTTCTACTTTTTGTATAGGCACCTTGATGACGATGAGTATGTTAGAGGTGGCGTCGGTGATACTTTGGGTGGGGAACCGGCGGTGGGACGTAGGGAGTCAATTAGGACTGGTGATGCTATTCAAGAAGTTAGACCAAACGAAAAGGTTTGATTGTGGCTCATTGTCAGTCGGACCAATTTTCTTGATGTAGGACTTCAGATGGTGCCTTTATCTGAAATTTGCGTGCGTTCCTTTGGTAACG
The DNA here is from genome assembly GCA_004786125.1 of Botrytis tulipae. Lineage (NCBI taxonomy): Eukaryota > Fungi > Ascomycota > Leotiomycetes > Helotiales > Sclerotiniaceae > Botrytis > Botrytis tulipae. The sequence continues at coordinate 55,359 of PQXH01000212.1, forward strand.
GTGGCCGGTCAGGGTTTTCACTATTTAAGTAGTTTTTGAGGAATGAAACAAGGTTACTGATATGGTATGATTAATGACTGAAAATGAAGGTTGGTTGTCAAATGCTCAACATGGGCGCGCATTCTGTCATTTTTGACCATCATGTACCACATAGCAGTTATTCCAGATCATTGCTGAAGGAAAATTATCCTATTTGAACATCTTCCAACACAGGAAAGTCTGCTATCTTGAATGTGCAATAGAATTCATTTTACAACTCACTCCACTACACCTACCCGTGTGCTGGTACGTTCTGAACTCTTGAGAAACATCAAGTCGCATCGAAGAGTAGTAGTGCAGTAGTCTCGTCGGGGTATAAGGAGTAGATTCTTTGAGATATGTAGGTCCATGGTCGATTGAGCAATAGGACATGTACAATCAACTTCCCGCGTTTTGTTTGTTTTAAGACGAGATTTACGAGGCAATGGGACTATTGGATTCTATCATACATCGCGATAAGCGACATTACATTTATGCACTTTGCAAGAAACAAATGGAGAATGCAATGATTAAATGTTGAATTAAGCAGTGACAAAGTACATGATTAAAAGGGTTCTATAATGCAAGACAAGTCCCTTATATTATAGAAGATTACAACTGTGAAAGTCCAGTATTGCTTCCCCCACCGCCGCCTATCACCTTGTATACTGAACACATGCAAATCAAACATCTTCTGCAAACAAATACAACTCCGAGCACCTAGATAAGTATTCAAGCAACCGTTTTGGCTCTAATGTAGCCATTTATGCTTTAAAGGCTTCGCATTGAGCAGGATGGCAAATGTTTATCGGGGCAGTATCCCCTACGCAACGTGTGCAGATACGGCCATCGCAGCACTTGACGGTATCTGAGCAATATCCTGTTCAAACCCCCCATGATTAGTCTCGTTTATCATAATATGCAAATAAAAGCTGTGAAAGAAGTCGTATGAATCTAAGACTTACCAAGATATCCTGAACAGAATTCATTCGCTGCCTCTCTACTCTCTTTCACGAGGTCTCTCTTGCTCACGTCATTTCGAGGCCCGCTTTGAGCTCCTTGAACATCTGCAACTGTATCAGCTGGAATACCGGAAAAGGGGTGAGATTACATCAAACATACATCCTATCTCAGTAGTAGCATCAGGCGCGGCTGCAAGTTGACTGGGCATGGCCATGACCGAAGCCAAGAATAGTGTAGTTGCAAAGATGAGCTTCATGATGGTGATGTTTTGGTGGTTGGTAGGCTTGCACTGTTATATTGTTTGTAGAGAAAGCTTGATGGTATGTATAAACAAACGACTTGAATGATTGAAAAAATAAGGAATATGAGCACCTTCTTATACACATCAACTTGAAGGTAATCATGCATGAGCCTCACTTTGTTCGATTTCGTTTCGGCACTGGTGTTTTCTTAATTGAGGTGAAGATAATCAGGTGTAAATCATACACAGATAATTTCAGTCTAAGCTTTCTGATATTTTGAGACACGGGTGGCGATCGTCCAACGACTATACACAAGGCGGAAATAGACGAAATAAAAATCAGCTTTAGTGTACCGTGTTTCATATTTTATTTAAGAATACCTCCATCAAGAGAATATCATAATGCTGGAATCTATGATTATCATGGATTATACATCACGCACGGAGGTATATACTACCAATCTTGTCTCACCGCGTTCGAATTTAAATGTTGATTTGTATGCGCAGAATGATTTGATTGATGGTAAATCGAAGGCGGTGAGACAGAAATTAGAGAGTTCACCTCCTTCTTAGAACCATGCTTTAGTACTTCCCGAATACCTCTTTATGGATCAATGATCAATATATATAGTAACCTTAAGATTAGTATCAGCCAGATATAGTACATTTTATAATGATACAGTCTTGATGGAAGTTTGTAGGGATTATTTGGTAGACAAGTTTCTTCATTGAGAATATTAATCAGTACAATGACAAGAGGATGTAATAGAGTTGTGATCTAGACTCGAAATTCTCTGATCATAGACAATCAGTGCAAATATGATGGATAACAATTCTCCGACTGCAAGGAAAATAAATTTTGAGATGTTGTTTCCCCAGACTACTTGTCTCAGATTGAATCTTGATCGACCAACCTCACATTCACGTTAGAACGGTAGTTAAGTTCAAATGTCTCCAATTTCGATAATCGATGTAGATCATAATTAAACTACTTATGAAACTTTTCTATACTACTTAGTTTTAAAAATGAAGACAATTCCTAGTACGATTTAGGTATTTCCAGTAAGTCGCACACCCCACTTTTGGGCCACCCCCCTTTTAGGCCACCTCATAAAATATCTATATACAACTTTCAAACTTCAATAATTTAACAACTATCTAACCTCAATATAATCTTTTGTAACATTAGTTTTATATATACTATCAAAATCCTCTATATCAATTTCACAATCACCAGCTTCGATTTGAGCTTAATATATAGCACCAATCCCTAAAAACTTCGAATTTGGATTAATAAGAATCTTCCTTTTTTTTTTAAATATAACACTTTCTAATTTATATTCTAATTTCTTTATTCAATACTTAGAACTTATAATTTTATAGTTTTTAATATCAAAAGCCTTTTGAATCTTTTGAAATAATAATCAACAAATATAAAAATCTATTTCCTTTTTAGATTTCATTATTAAAGTATATTTATATATATTATTTGCTTTTTGAGGTATTTCCTATTAAATAAAAAATGAATCTATACTTTATTAAAGCACTAGATTATTATCTAAAACTGGATTTATATTTACAACCTTCTTATTATTATTTTTAAGTAATAATCTCGATATAATAAGTTTAGTGTAATTTAAAGACTATAAATCTGAAGCTTTTTATTTTGAAATGATATTATTTAGTATTAAACTAATTAATCTTGTTTTATAATAGTATATAAGAAAATTCCTTTTGCCAATAGATATAAAATCTAATAATAAATCTAATTTATTAAGTTTATGTTAATATTTGTTTTTTAAGAAATAGAAAACTAATAAATCGAGAGATTGTAATATATACAATATATATAATAATAGAAATAAAAAGTGTATATTGTTTTTGAAATATTCAAATATAAATTGAATAGTTTTATAATTTATATACCTATTTAAAACAAGTAATCTAGTCTTTTTTAGATTAAAAGGAGCTATTTAAGGAATAAAAACCTTTTTTAATTATATTAAACCTATTTTATTAATAGTCTACCCATTTTCTATAGCATAGAACTTCCAACCCTTATAATTATTAAGTTCTATAGAGAACTATTGTTGTTAAACACTTTTACTCTTATATATAATAAGAGGTAAAAATGCTTTTTCTACAGTTGAAATACACTCAATAAAAGAGATCCAGCTTTTTATACCTGGTTGCTTTTTTTGAATAAAATATTACTTAGTACTCCCAAGTATTATACTATTTAAATTCTGATCTTCTATAATACCAGCTTTATTCATATTTTATCTGTTTTTTGGCTTAATATGTATAATAGTTAGCAAATTCAACTTTTTAAAGAATTTACTTATAGTTTCAGTAATAGTACCTAAAACATATTGATTATTAACTCTAAATTATCTTTTGATTTGAATCTCAGGGTTTCTATACAAAAAGTTGGATATCCATCGTTTTCCAAGTATAGATTCACTCCCTTTTATTTCAAGGAGGCTTTCACCAATCTCTCGTATTTACCAATATATAGAGCTAATACCTAAAGCTTCTTAGATTAATATCCATTCTGCTAATACTTTCTTTTAATTTAAAACTATCTTTTGCATATTTTCAGCACCTTTTTGATAAGAAAAATAACCTTTTATACAATTCTGAAAAATAATATAAAATACTCCATATTCTAAATTAGTTTTATAAATAGCTATACCTTTTACTATTATATTAAATATTATAGTAATATCATTTTTGGTATAACCATTTCCTATAAAATAATAAATAATATATTAAAATCTGAAATCAATTAATTAAATAATTATTGAATTATTGAAGATTAAAGAGAGATGATTGATTAGAGTGGTGAGATTTATAAGATGGCCCAAAAGAGGGGTGGCCCAAAAGTGGGGTGTGCGACTTATTGTTTAATTGAAACACCAGCTTAAAGTTTAACCTGTATGTTTAGCAATCAATACTCACCATCGTTTTGTTTGATTATATATTAGAAAGTGATTAGCTAATATTTTTAAACTTAAATTTCAATTGAAAGCTATGTAGAAGTGAAAGGGTAGTTTTAGCAATTAGCTAGTGAAACTACCACACTTGGTACAGTAGGGAGGGTATCATACAACAACTACTAATCCCGTACGATTATACCGATATCTACTTCCTTTCTTTCTTTTTATGTAACCGTTGCTTGAGATGCAATATTCTTCAACATGAAGTTTCCTATGTGCCGACAATCAATGTAATCTTACAAATCAAAAAGTACACCTTTTCCCCAATGTCTCTTTCCCTTCTCTTTCTTTCATGATGTATAGACTTTTGAATATCTCTGTCAAGATTCTAGCACCGAATTATCTAAAACCATTAGCATAACTTGGTATCAATAGCCAGCACCTGTGCGCCAATCCTAATCCTCCCGTCTACAGGTACATTCGACACTCCACTGGTAGTAACATACAAGATATGACTATCCCAAGGCGTGCGTCCAAAAGCCGCAGCTGTTGGTCCTGCTACAATCGTAGAATTGAGACTACCTGCCACAATCTCGGAAGTAATCGGACCCCGTGCATCGACCGCAGGCGCAACCACGCGCTCGATAGAATTTCCAGAGCCAGTCGTAACATAAGCAATGGTGTCGCGGAGTGCAAAATCATCGTAGAAGCAAGTAGAGTTTGCCTCATGGGACAGGATCTCAACTGCTCCACCTGTAACTTCTGTGCCGTTTTCGTGGATGGGAAAACGTACAAGCATGCCTAGACCTGTATTGGTGAGGTAAGCCATCCCGTCTCCAATTTTGATTCCGTTAACACCTACGGCCCCACGGTTGGTGTGTTGATGTACCTGTGTGTAGGTGTTGTTGATGGCAATGAAATATTTTCCGGAGATTGGGTCTAGATTGTAGACCACGCCAGCGGCGACATCGTTGACGAGCACATTAGACGGTCCAACGCCCGACCGAGGCAGGGATGTCATACCGTTGAGAAATTGACCTGAAGAAATGTTTGTAATGGTGGACGACGTTGCTGTGATCTGTGTTAAATTTAAAGAATCGACACGATAAGTGCCAGTGACTGGGCCTGTACTCGAAGAGAAGCCGCCACCATTTACGGCGTAGATATCACGGTCATACTCGGTGATGCCAAATAAAGTGAGGCCATCGAAATTACGCACAACTGTGGGGGTATAGTTTGAGTGCAGGGGGTTGATGCTATGGACTGAGGAATTATAAGGCAGTGTGATGAAAAGCTCGCCGTTAGGACGAACTGCGATAGCCTCGACGAATGTTCCGAGTGGGTATTCGTAAAGAAGGCGAACCGCTGTTTCGTTTCTAGAAGAAAGTGCTTTTGGTTTCTGGTGTGGTGGATTTGCAAGTGCTAAAGCAGGAGCGGAAGCACATGAGAGCAAAAGCGTAATGGTATCGAATAACATGATGTTGGCACTCTCAAGTTCTCTGGCCAATGAGGATAGGCAAATTGATTAGGAGAATTGCTATGATCGAAGTCACTGACCGACGTATACATATATATACGTGCATACAGATAAATGGCAAAATATCGGATTTATCGGATTTGTCGTATTTCATATTGGGATAGTTGCAAATCAAGTCAGGAAAGCTGAAGCAAAGTGTGTCTCTCAAATTTACGAAATAGCTTCAAACGGAATCGGCTTTAAAGTCGCTTCACCCGAAATCTGCTCGCAAATGTGAATATTCAAACAGTTTGTAATGAGAAATAAAGTTTATATCTCTCGATGCTCCTTTTTTGCCCCTCTTTGGAAGTGAAGTGAAGCAGATTGTTGGCAGTCATCGAACCTGCCCATGAACAGACTCTCATTTCTGAATAGACGACAGGCTATGTATGGTTTTCTGTAGCAACGACAGAATTATGCCAAATTTTTGAAAATTATTGACATAATAGTTGCCCGCAACACTTTCAACACCAGCTTGGTTCTCCTTGGAAGCCGAGTATAAGAGGATCGAGAATTTGAAGTGCCTACCTAGGTATACCTAGATATATATTTTTTTATTTATGACCTATCACCTTTTGGATCCGGCAGAAGTATAAGAGGACATGCAGGGATCCAGTCGACTAGCTCGTCAACGGATGCAGCCGAATGTATGAACCAAATAACACACAATAATGAACCTCATCTTGTAACTAGGAAATTACAGCACCTGAATGTTTGAAAGTTTTTGTGAATGACACCCCCAGCGGACATAGCTTCGCGATGTAGCTTTGCAAGATTTTATAAGAGGGCTTGTACAGTATATAATTTTGTCTGAAATAGATTCGTTTTTGTTACATTACTATACCACGCAAGCCGGAACTGAAATGAGAAACCTGAAAAGAGTGACAATAAGCTCGACTATAGATTTAGATTGCTGACTTCTCCATCTCTTCTTCAAGGCGAGTGTTATTTATATTCATGACTAATTTCTGAACACAGTGGTCAGTGACCTGTGTGCTCTTTTTCCGCCACCTTACCCTTTAGTGGATAGTTCCAAACTCTTCTTTAATTTCGAAGTGAGAACTAAAAACTGTTATGAATAAGGAATGAAACTATACAACTGAGTTTAATAATTCTAGTAGCTATGTATAGGTCTTCTGATCTTTCTATCACAAAACAAAAAATGAATTACGACGTGATTACAATGATAAAATGTTAGGCCAAGCTTACACCTCGACGCCCATGCTTTATGACTAGTGAGAAAAATCCTCTACCTGCAGTGGACAGCTCGACCAGTCATCTTGCCAATCCCTGCTACCTTCTTTGGCCGGCCAAACAGAACGGAGCACCTCCCAAATCTCAGGATCATGGCGGTAGGCTAAATAGCTTTGATTCTGTTGATCGTTGGCCTTCCTGCCGTGTTGCCCCAGTTCCCGAACAGTGAAGCTTTCTTCTTCATCGTCTCGTGGAACGCGCTCCAATAGCCATGATCGAGTCAGACTCTGAGCCATCGCGCTAAAAGTGGATCCCAGACGTCTGTTGACACCGTATTCGCCCGCTCCCGTAGGCCACAATTTGAGCCGCTCCAGGCGTCTACCGGTTTTGTTCTGGTTAATAGTCTCCCAGATTGAACGAGCCAGCGCCTCGTCTACTGCGCAATTGATAAAAGTCTCCTTCAGATCACCCCTCTTCAAAAAGGAGAGTGTGACATTGTCTACAGGCTTTTGGTCCTCTTCATCGAATTTGGGGTTATATGTACTGTCCCGAGCAACCCGCCAATTCGAACAATCCAGGATAAGAAAGAGATATCGTAAGCTTTTCATCCTGCCGAAGCATCTGTACATACTAGCTTCGGATGCACTGGACTTGTTACGTTTGACTGGAACAGCGAGCTCTTCTAGTATCGGGCACTGAGCTTCAATTTGCAAAAAATGGTCATGGGTGAACTCTAAGGGTATATGAAGTCGATTGTGACCATCAGCGTTTGTATAAATGTCCTCAAAAGGACGAAAGCTGAGTTTTTTGAGTGTCTGTCCATGATGGGAGAGAACAATGTCCAAGATTTGTGAGTCAATCGACCCGTTGATGGTTAGTTCCTCAAGGAATTCGAAAGCATGGAAAAAGGAAACTGCGTGCTCACTGTAGTTTGGTTTCTCGTGAAAATAATCGTCGCGGGTAAGATAAACATCGAGTGTTTTGACTCGGGGAAAGAAATGGTTCTGGGCAACCCATTCCATTGTCTCGCCACTGAGCCCAGACATCGTCCTGCTGTAGTAAGGTCCGTTGTAGTAACCTCCGAGTGTAAGGTGCTGCAGAAAAGTAAAGTCTGTATATCTGGCCCAATTCTGTAGCATTGTTGGGGAGTTTAAACGTGAGTATCCCTTGAGTGACAGTGATGTCAGGGATCCTACCTTCCCGCCAGTAAAGCCTGGAAGGCCTTGCCACGATCCTCGGGGACGGACTGATTTCAAAGAGCGTCCTGGAAGGAGATTCAAAACAATGACCTCCTTCAAATTGGGAGCAAGCCCAGAAGTAAGCTCCATCATAGCCTCCAAATTGAAATCATCGTCGCCATCACTATCGCGCAAAGCGCAAGTAAGCTTTACTCTGTACAGAGATGGTGACGTAGCAACCTCCATCTCGTAAGGATAGGGAATACCCCACAGTAGAGTCTGGAATCGAAACGTAAGGTGATGAAGCCTGCATTGAGGATGCTGCTCGTGAAGTGTTCTGAGAAGACTTGGTGGAAATTGACTCTGGCAGTCATAGACCAGATCTTCCAGGTGAATTTTAGCTTGGAGCAAGTTCACAACGGGAGCCCACGCCATATCCTCCTCAGAAAACTTTTCAATAACGCCCCCATCATACACCGTATATAGGTCGCCATAATACAATACTTCCTCATCCACTAGTACCTCGTCAAGGCCAATATCATGCCACCAAGGCGTTTGTCGACCAAAACCTTCTGTCCTCTCGGCACTGGGCTTTAGAGCTCCTTTGATAGTTATGCGTCGGATGTGACGAAAGGAATCTGTGCGAGAGAGAGTCTCAATCAGTCTATCAACATCGCGACGAAGTTCTTTGCGATCGTCGACTGTGATAACAATTTGCCGAAAGACGAGAAAAATTGCAGCCGCATGACAAGCCTTGTTTGTCAAGGTAAAGGCGTAGAGACTAGGCCGATGCGCTGTTGCGAGAAAGGCTGCGATTTTTTGTAGTACTTCGAGTGGGAAGGAAAGAAAAGCCATACTGGTCGCGTTTGTAATTGTGGTTCCTGTGTCTTATGAATGACAATGACAATTGAGGAAATTAAGACTAGGTTCTCTAAATGCAACCTCTGTTGAAACAATGACACAGTAGGCTAAAAAGACCGATTTTTTCTAAATTCAACGAGTAACTCTTTGAGTGTATGTTTTGACAGTCGATGTAAGGAAAGCTCACATGATATAACGGTACTCGGCTGGGGCTTTTATCCAGGCAGCGCTTAGTCAAATGCAGAGTAGCGCTTAGCCAACCGCAAAGTAACACGGCGCTGATGGCACGCTATCACTGTATCGATACTCCGGAATTCGTACTTCGGTACATGATTGGTACAGCGCCTCCCTATGTAGGATTGAAACCCTGTAGCGGTTTGCTGTTAAGCCAATTATTTTCATTTCCAGATTGTAATCTTAGTATTCTTAGTATTTGTATTACCTGAAATCAAATCACGTATCCCAATTCATATCAAAACTGCAAAAGTTTGTTTCCACAATCTGCTCAAGGAATATTTTACCAGCTAAAATTGGCACAGGCTTTTTAGTCAAACTCTCTGATTGATGCAATGGTATCGTATCTTCCCACGTCGTACCTTCCCACATCGTATCCTCTTGCATTGTGCCTTTCTACATCGTATCTTCCTATGTAGGATTGAAACCTCAGAACGGTTCATTATTAACCCAATTATTATTAATCCAATCATTATCAAATCAACTAACCGTAAGCCTAGTAATAGAGATTGACGAGGCTTCAACAACTAGTAGCCTCGACGAATACATTTTCGAGGTACACGCTTAGTTGCTCCAAATCTTGATCTTTATCATTTCAATAACTACTTGGAATCAAATTTCACATTCCAATTATCACGGGCTCAGTAGTATAGATGCCTCAGGTGTCCACGCCTTACATAGTCTCGAGATAGTCAGCATTCTCCTGAGAACTTCCTCCTCCTTGTAGAATATCACATATCTATCCTATATCCTATTCCTTGCGCCATGTTACAATTTTACAGACGATGCAAATGTAGGCACTTCAGCGCCTACATCTGTCATCGTCCATTTCTACGGTCTACCTGTAAGATTCTTCGAGTGGATTAAGGTCGTATGAGAAGCCCCCAATTTGTTTCATTAGTAACAAAAAAAAGAATTCCACAATACTGCACCACAATTTCTTATATTATATTTTTGTAAGGTCGAGCCCCCAAGGCCTCGATACATCGATACGCCCGAAGAATTTCTGGTTCAATCAAATCCACAAAACTGTGTTTCAATAGACTGCTTCAGAAACATGATATTAGCTTAGTATAGTATAGGCTTTCTTAGTTACACTTCATGATTCGTGCAAAGACATCGTACTTACCGAAATGTTTTGAGATAGCCTGCATCATAAAGTGTACTCCATAGCTGCTTCTATCTTCTGAATATCCATCATAACAGTGACTTCTAAAAAGTATTTGAACCTTTTACAGGAGCGTATCGGATTGAGCACCTAGCCCCTATGCCGTGCCACATGTAAGTAAGCAGAAGACCCCACGGGATTGAAATAGTGCCACTCACGGCATGTGTATAGCCGGGTGTCGAAGACATCATTGGTACAACCATCAAATCTCAGTTGTAGGATTGGTGGGGCGAAAGCTGGCCATTCGTACGAGTCGACGAAGATTGTGCCGTCGGCGCTGCCATTCCAACCATGAGCAAGCTCCAACATTTCATTTGTGGATGGTAGATGTTGTAAACTATGGCACGACTTACAGAAGAAGAGTGTATAATTAGAAAGATTAGAAGGATGAATCTTACGGCGTGTACAATCCAGGCATGATGTTCACCAAGGTAAACATCACTACATGAGAAGAGAAACTGGGACACTATGAATTTGCGAGTATATAAGTGTTGCAGTCTGCTTCGTTTCCAGTCTCCATCATCCTGTCCATATCCATCAACAAAAAAAACAAAAAACTCTCTCACGAGTGTCACTCTTCTTTCGTCAGCTCATCTTCACTTCGTATCACATTCTTTTGCGCTTTCATTCGCTCATTATTTTTGTTATCTAAAAATTGGAAAAACATTCACTATGGTATCTTTCAAGAAACTCTTCATTGCAACCACCCTTCTCTTCAATGGGATTGCTGCATTCCCAACCCAAACTGGGACGCTGAACATCGCCGCTACTGAGGTCCGCGCCGTCAACGACTTCGCTATTGAGTCTCGGGACTTAAAAAACGTAGATGCTCGCGCCAAGCCCAAGAAGAAGTGCGGCGCCACGAAACGTAACGGACTCGAGCCTAGAGTACTGTACGCCGGTACTAATGCGAACCAAGTCCTGGAGAACGAGTATGTCGATGCAATGCAAATTAAGAGCAACGGCGGGAAAGCAACTGTCGCCGATCTGAGCGGCTGCACTGCTCTCTTCTTCTACATGGGTACAACACTCCGCCGCGCCGTCCATATCCTGTGCGGTAATGAGGAAGCAGATGCGAAAACTGCAATTCAGGCTGCTATTGGCGCTGACAGTGTCACCATCGGGGCTAAGGATAATATAAAGTATCTTGAAGCAAAAAAAGGAATCCAAGCCATCAAGCCCAATTTCACATTCAATAAGGAGGTGCTCTACAAGGTTAAGGAAGCTACGGATACGACTGCGATAACTCTCTCGAGTGTCACCGGAGCCACAACCCTTACCGAGGGCACTGGTCCGAGAATTTGCAGGCAGTCTCAATAGTGGCGGAGGTGTGATTGGGTTGATTCAGTTAGTTGTTGTTTTGGAGTTGTAGAAGCGCGTTCGTCTCAGATGTGCCTACTGGATTATCGCCATTCTTTAAGTGTATATTAAGAGCAGGAAAGTTTGTAACTATTCTGCCTTTTTTCTGTTTTTCTGTTTTTCTGTTTTTCTGTTTTTCTGTTTTTCTGTTTTTCTGTTTTTCTGTTTTTACTATACTTCTCTGATTAATTTCTGAGTTCTTTTACTTATAAAATCCAGATTTAGATTAAGGAACTTTAATTTCCCTTGGAATTGTTAGTTTTTATAGACACCGGCTTTTAATCTACTTCTTAGTATAAAAAATTACTCATCTGTCTTCAAAATATTACCCTCTTGAAATATTTTTTCTGATTTTGAATTAAACGTATGATTTACGTGAAGCTAGAGCAGAGAGAGCTAGTCGTAATTAGTATTATTAAAGAGCACTGTTTTATCTAGAGCTCTTTATCTTAGAGGTAATCGTAACTATATACTTTATATATTTGAGCTCCAAATATTCTTATATTCTATCTTACGCTTCCCACTTCATACTCTATAATCAGTTATATTTTAAGCTTTTCTATTATGATTGCTTTTTAATAATAGTTTTTATACATCGATTCTAATTTTTCAACTATATACCCAGACACAGAATATATATATTATATAGGAAAGTTATATACCTCTGATATTCGATGGAAAGATATGAGTTTTAGAATGAATAGTCATAAGCGTTAGACGAATATTACAACCCTATATTTATAGTAGAAAATCATCATTATAATCTACAAAGTAAGGGATAATTGATAATATCGACGAGGTATCATCAGCGAAATTTAGTAATGCCGGTATAACCTTTTGAGCCCCTCCCATAGATCTATCGTAAATATGAAATTAAAAGGCTTCCCAGTACATCTATATAGCATTCGATACGAATATAAACCTCCGGTAGACCTATTGTAAATGTAGGCCATGCGGACGTTCCAGAGCTGTCCTGACACATGATCGAAACTAAGTTTCAAGATGATCAAGAGCCCCACTGATGAGCTGCCGACGACCAGGCAGCAATCGCCACTCTCTTCGCCGCGGAAGTCGTTTTTCTGTAATCTACAATTGAGCAGGTAATGTATATGGGTTCGATTTAAGATCTTAGCGCTGGAGTCCCAGGAGACAGGGTCACACTCGTATCCTTCTCCTCGAGTCCATTATCGCTAACAAGCAACGCAGCCAAAGCACAAGCTCCGATCAGCGGCGCGTACAATATGAAGACGGTGCGTACGCTAGCCATATAAGCGTCCAGAACCGCGTTATGTTGTGCAGCCGTCAGACCCAGTGAGTCAAGTTGATTAATAGAAGTCGTTATTGTTTTGGCGACGGATGAGCTTACCACGCCTCGCAGACGCGCCTTGAGCACGTTGTTCAAGATAGTACTTGCGAGTGCCAGTCCCAGCGTACCTCCCACACTGCGCAAGAAGTTGCGCAACGAGTTGAGCACGGCACGATCAGCGCGGCGTGAGTGTGCCAGGAGGGCTACGAGACTGGGTTGGAAGCAACAGCCTGTGCCTAGGCCCTGGAAGAAGCCTACAACGCAGATGGCCCAGATGGGCGTGGTGCGTGAGTAGAAAGCCTGTGGGATGAGAAGTAGAGCCCATATCCATTGGCCCACGACCATCACGGGATTATAGCGCTTCGTATGTGAAATGATAAGACCTGATAAAATGGAGCCCAGCCCTTGAGATCCTGCCATAGGCATGATAATAGCACCTGCCATGATAGCTGTGTGGCCGCGGACATTGACTAGGTAGATGGGCATGTAAAAGAGGTTACCCCAGAAGACGATGCCGTAAAGGACATTTTGGACGAGCAAGATGTTGCAGGATAGACCATTCCGGAAGAGGTGTACTTTAATATGTTAGTATATGCCAAGGAACACAATAGCCGAGATAGAAAGCACTCACTAGGCATGATGGGCAATTTAGCCACCTTCCACTCCACAGCCAGGAAGACAGCAAAAGTGACGACTCCGATGGTGAGCATAGCGATTACAAGGGAGCTGTCCCACGCAAAGGTTGAGCCACCTTGAGACAAAGGTACCTAATTGATTTAGATCAGCCTGGGCAAACAGCAAATTTGAAAATGGGAGGACCCACCAACAATAGAACAATAGCAGCAACGCTGACAGCAACACCAATCCAGTCAATCATACCTAGTTTTGCCCTGGTACCGGCGGCCATTTTGCTGCTTGGTAGCACCATAAAGAGCATAATAGACAAGACAACTAGCCATGGCACATCATACCAGAGGCTTGAGCTGTCGTCAGCAGTCTATATCACTTAAGGCGTGGTCATAATGGGTGGGGATACTAACGTCCATCTCCAAGAAACCTTGGTTGCCATAGCACCACCAAGTAAAGGCCCCAATCCACTTCCGAAAGCAACGGCTAGACCGATGAAGCCATTGTACTTGCCTCGCTGTTGCAGCGTCGTAACATCGCTGGCAATGATTTGGACCAGAGCCGTTCTTTTTTTTTTTTTTGAATAATCAGTTAATTGAAACCGAAGAAAGGAGGAAGGCTACTTGAGTAAGAAGATGGACACGCTTACATGGCACCACCCCCTAGCCCAGATACAACACGGAAAGTAAACAACATGCCCGGAGTGTTTGAAAACCCGCATATCAAGTTACCCGTTGCAAGGATGCCAAGCGACATCAAGAGTAACTGCTTGCGGCCGAAAATGTCGCTAAGCCGTCCATTGAGTAACTGCACGGCCGTCGTTGCCATGAGGTAGGACGTCGCAACCCATGATAGCTGAGGGCCGAGGTTTAGTGCTTCACCGATGCTGGGCACCGCTGCTGAGATAGACGTCTGGTCTAGATATGCTGTAAACTGTGCTAGAGCCAAGAGTGGGAATACTTGCATGAGCTTCTTGTGCGGGAGATTGTTTGACTGTTGGTCTTTAAAGGTGATAAGTTGAACAGTAGCTGCTGAATCGCTATCTTTTGAGTTCGATAATGGTTTGCTATGGTCGTTGGTCGAGTTAACAATAGCGGTGTTATTGTTAGTGTAAATTTGCAGCGGGAGCTGCTCCTGAGATGTTTCGTTCATGCTGTGCGGCGGGGATGATTTCTGTGTTGGTTGCCTTGCCTACTACTTGGCAATATTGAAGATATGTATGCCTTACAATCCGTAGATGAAGAGGGAATCGTGCTTCCTAATCTTAAATCGTTCGGGTAAACCTCGGTTCACCTGCCTACCCCTGGTAGGTTGGTAAACTTCCGATGGTTGGAGGAGGGGGCTCATGTCCACCTAAATCAGGGGACCATAATACTTTACTGTGTTCTTTCGCAGAATTGGCCGACACTTGCAAGGATTGATTACTTAAGCTCATCGTGAGTTAGGGCTACGGTGAACACCGGAGCTGTGTGATTTGATCATTCGATGTACTATCCATTAATTGCTTTGTATTTCTATTAAATATTTATATTTTGGGGCATTTTGCTTCATTTAGAGGCAATTCAATTGGCCCTAAAATTGTTAATCCTTGGAAGCTTTCGGCCAATCCTGCAAAAGAATACGGTACTTGTATTTCTGGACGCGGGAGTGGTGGGGCGTGGGGCTATCCGTATCCCACCCGGTTAAGCCTTATGACAGAAGCCCACTTTAATGTTTCCACGTCTCACAAAGTAATGTCTATACTTCCCTTATTCATAGATTAGAGAGACTACTGCATGTTATCCTTTGTACATATCAACAACTTTTATCCTTGGTGTTGCCCAAGGACATTCATCGATTTTAGTGTGATTTTGACGTAATTCCCTCAACGGGGCACTTACTTTCCGGGGGCACTTATTTTCTGGGGGTGCTTACTTCCCCGACTTGGAACGGGGTGGTTGGTTCATAGAGAACCGATTATTAACCGTCGGACTTTATCAATCTGTTAATAATCCGCACTGCAGTTTGACTGTTAAGTCTTCTAAGCACATTATAGATTATCTATAGAGGCATTAAAATTATCCACTTGTATAACAAGAAAGTACACACAACAAATTTCGAAGAAAACTTTTTCTTCGAAATACGACCCTTTCGCGATCG